>VZTI01000218.1:187484-212673 GCA_013397865.1 Struthidea cinerea
CCTTCCTTCCTTCCTTCCTTCCTTACTTCCTGCCTTCCTTCCTTCCTTCCTTCCTTCCTTCCTTCCTTCCTTCCTTCCTTCCTTCCTTCCTTCCTTCTCTCCTAAGGTTAGAATCCCATGTAAATGAAATCAATAGGAAAGCCAGCCCTGGCTGCATCTTCAACAATTCTAGATATTCCTGATCATTAATCTTCACTAGGAAATAAAAATAATCCCTTGTATGTACTTCCAAGACACCTGGCAAAGTGAATTTACTGTCTTCTTTTTCCTTCCCAGCCTTTGTGCTCCTATGAAAGATTCCATCATCTCCCTGGATAGTGTTTGGAGTTCAAAGAAACCCGCTGAAGAGGTGTTCATGTCCAAAAGGAGCTTGTATTCAAACGGTGGGAAGATGAAGTATTGGAGAAAGGGCAAAAGAAGGGAAATATTTTATGCTGAGTATATGGATCTGAGCTGAAGTCCTTCAGAAAAAAGAAAGTCTTGCAAAGCAGAATATTTGTGTTTCTTCCTCTTTCGTCAGGTGTCAGAGTTAAGGGTTTGGATCAGAACAGAAAAAAAAAATGGAAATCATTTGGAAAATGAAAACATTAAGAATAAAGGGTAAATCCAGGCAAAAGAGAAGAAGGATTTTGTTTAGAGACCAGTCACAGACCAGTTGTGCTCTTTCCTTCCTCTCACTATTTCTCATTTTAGCAGTTTTAAAATGCACTCTTCCAATTCAGACCATTTCTGAGGTTTTATTTGGGATTTCTTGGTTCTGGTTTAGATATGTAAAGGTTGGGTGAGATGAATCCCCCCTTCCTGCTCAGACACAGCTCTGCTCCTCGAGCCTTTGCCTTCCTCTGGAGATTTTATGGAGATTTAGGACGGTTCATCTTCCAAAATGAGACAAGAGCAGGTTCTTTCAACCCAATATAACTGAGAATTGTGGACAGAGGAAAAACAGAGTGACTGTAAGGTAAAGAAAGTAGTAGTGCAGTGCAGTGTGTTTAATTTTATGATTTTGAACATGTCCAGAGGAAATTCAGTGCCTGGAATGGCCATTCCATGGCTCCGCCTCTGACCAGCCATTGTATACACAGAGGGAAGAAGAGAGCTCTGCATGGAAATGCACATTTATTTAACGGATTTGTTGATCTTAAGGCTCAAAAAAGATCATCACAACCCTCGGGTTTGATCCAGAGCAGAGAGCACTCACTCACTTAGGGCTGAAGTGGAGTTTATATTTTTGAAGAGTAACCTGAGCCTATTTGAAATATGGCAAGCAGTGCAGGAATCCTCGGTTTTACTCCTTCCTTTCTATTTCTGCCTCTAAGTTTATACGTTGTGTGTTCTTTCAAACATTGGGGAGTGCGAGCTTTGCACTTCTGCCTTTGCTTGGAATAAAATCCAGCCCCAGTCTGGTGCTGCTGGGAATTCTGCTCTTCCTCAAAGCCCTCAGCTGCTATGGCTCAACACTTGGGTGTGTAAACCAGCACATGCCTGCAAGGCATTTGTCATTAAGTTTATCTTTATTTTTAAAAAAATCTTTTCTTTTTTTTTTTCTTCTGATAAAAAAATCAAGAACTCTCCAAATTATATTTTAATGGATCAAAATGCCTGGAAGCTGCAATACTTATCTCATGTATTGAGTAACAGAATTTTGGTCATTCAATTGCAAGAAATGTCTTCTCGTGGAGTTATTTCTGTATTAGTGACTTGAACAGAGACAAGGAATTTTGCAGGGAACTGTAAATTTATTGGTTTATTTGTAAAGTTTTAAGATTGTCCCCAGCGTGAGGAACAGCCCTTCTGGTCCAGCAGACTCCAGCAACCCCCCCAAAACACCTCCTGGCCATGGTTCAGAACTTCCAGTGCTGCAGGAGCCATTCCCAACAGGCAGTTTGTGTTTGGAATTGTTGGGTTTAGTGCTCTTTTTGGAGGTTTTATTCTTTAGTTGTAAAGATGAGAGTCTCTGCATGTGTTTGGCCTAAAAACCAGAAAATCACTTGATTTAACTGGACAAATGTAGCTATAAAATATCAAAGAGGTGTAAGGAGATAACTCTACTTTCTGGGGTTTGGGGTATTCATGCAACCAGAGTGCATTTAAGCCACAAACTCCCTGCCAAGGGTCTTAAACGTGGGCGTTGGTAAAGAATTCTGTATGTTAAATTCTTTTAACATATATTATTAGCTTCTTATTTATGCTAAATCATAAAGCAAATTATTATTTGCATTCCTGACACAAAGTTTAAGAAATCAGTGAGGCTAATGGAGTAAATCTGCCCCCTCTGGAGATGTGCAATCCAGGTTTGCAGGGCTATCACCTCTAAAAATAACATTATTAGTCTTGTTTCTTTATGTTTACTGCAGCAGCGATTTGAAAACTCTCCTGTCAGGTGCCATATCCTGTTCTGTTCCCTGAAAATTGACCATTCATAGAAATTAGAAGCAAAATAAGCTGTCAAAATGAACTTTTCTGTTTCCAGTTTAAAGAGGAGAAATGAGGCCAATTGGGATTAATTATTTGTCCGGTGGAGTCTGGAGCAATAGTTGCTAGTTTGATTAATTATTGACAATTAGAAAGTAATTTTAATGTAATTTTTTGCTTCTTGGTGTAGCTGTCAGTGCACAATCCCTGTAGGGAAACAGACAAGAATCTGCAATGTGGGTTAATGGTTAGTCCTGGGTCTCGTAGAAATCTACATTTTTATTGGGTTTTTATTGCCATCTTCACAACAGCTGTTCAGTGCAGGCCTGTGGAAAGAAGCAGTGCCCTTCCTTACAGATTTTAAATCTCTCTAACAGGGAAATCGTCTTCCCTCCTTTGGAGATGCCACCTGTCCTTGCTGGCTGGACCTGGACCTCAATCTCACACAAACCTGATCATTTTCAGTGGTTCCAGTTTGGGTCTTGAAGCCCATCCAGTGTCCGTGGGTTTGCAGTTTGTATTCTGTCCTCTTCCATGCCTTCGGGACTTAATGCCTTTTTATTTTTCCTATGCAATAATCTGGTTTTCCTGTGGAGTGGCAGCTGGGAAGATTCATCCCAGCTGTATCAGCAGCCCAAGGCAGGTGGCAAAACTGCCTGGGAAAAGAAAAACTCCCTCAGAGATCAAATGAGAAGAGACATCTCATCTGACTCTGGCTCCCCTGGAGGAGCCTCTGTTTCTGTTCACTAAAGAGGCCAGGAAAAAAAAAAAAATCTATATTTAACCCTGATGTTTCAGATTGGGAAAAGTTATGGGATGAGTATAAATTTTACTGTATTAGAAATCTGCATAGATTTTTTGAATTATTTAATCCAACGTCCCAAATTGCCACAAGGCCATCCTATTTTTTCCTGCATGAGAAGGTGTATAAAATTTTTAGCATGTTCTGATTTCTTTTTCTTTTTTTTTTTTTCTTTTTTTTTCCTTTTTTGGCACTATGTTCTTTTGAATTTCATATCAAACAGCATCAAAATACTGCTTGTCATACATTTGGATCCCTATAATAATAGAATAAGCAGAACTTCTCAAAAGAACCCTGAGAAGTAGGAAGGCAGATGCTTTGTTTCCAATAACGCGTAATAACCCCTCTATAAACTTCCAGCTTGAGATATAATAAGATTATAACTGTGAAAAATAAAAGCTTTTCCAGAAAAGTCCAAACTTACGTTTTTCTTCTGGCAGTGAACAATATGAAAACTTTTCTCTTTAACCTGCACGGAAATACTCTTGAGCTGCAGCACGTGAGCTCTGCCACCTGAGATATCTTCCAGGTAGCTCAGGGTCAGATGGACTCCTGCCCAAAAACTGAGAGAAAAACGTGTCCTGCTTCCAAAACAAACTGGTTCTCACTTCGAGAAGACACACAAAAGAAGAGTTTTCAGCTTTCATAAGCTCACCTGGGTCAGGTCAGGAACTGGCAGTGAAAAAGGGAACACACCTGTGTTGGAAAAGGGAGTTCACAACGCATTGCTCAAAGGATTTAGAAGCAACAGGACAAAAGAGGATTGTCCACAGCATTCCGGTGTGGAACAGCACAGTCCAACGCCCTGCCCTGGGCATGAGGCTAATCCACCCTGGGGCCATGGTGGAGGGAAGCTGAAGGATGTTCTTATTGTTCTACTTTGGGCAACCAACTGATAGGGACATCTCGTTAATAAAAGAGGCATTACAGGCCCATGAAGAAGAGAGCTCACAGAACTCGAGGGTTTCTTTCATCCTGAATCAATGCCATAAAGGGTTTGCTCCTTCCAGATCCAATGTAGGGAGTCTGGCCTTGTGCCCTAAATCCAGGGTGAGCATGACCTCCATCCTGTGTCTCTCATGACCTTCGGGTCTCTTCTCCAAGGCATCCAGTCCAGCTCCTGGCCCTGCACAGACACCCCAACAGTCCCACCCTGTGCCTGGGAGGATTGCCCAAGCACTTCTGGAATTCTGTCAGCCTTGGGGCTGTGCCCATTCCCTGGGGAGCCTGTTCAGTGCCTGACCATCCTCTGGGGGAAGAACCTTGTCCTGGTATCCAACACAAAACTCCTCTGACACAGCTTTGAGCAATTTCCATTCCCGGATGCTCTCTTCAGACCCTTGATTTGCTTGTGGAAAACCAGCTCTGCTCAGCAGGGCTGGGCCATGCACTTACCCACTGCTGCCCCTGAGTTCTGCTCCTTGGATGTCCACTGGAACCCTGAATTCTACTCCTTGGATGTCCAGCTGAACCCCAAATACTGAGGCTGGCCTCCTCTTGAGGACACAAAAAGTAGAAAAACTTGAGACAAATGAAAACTGCCTCTTCCTTTGGTGTCTGGAGTGCTTTGGACGCTAAATCAGTTTGGGTGAGCATTCACTGACCTGCGCTTCTGAAATTTAGGGTTCTTAGATCTTTTGCTGTAGAGTTTGAAGCATCCAAGCAGATTTCTGAGTTGTTTCTTCTGTCTGTGTGCAGATGGGGAAGTTTCAGAGGTTTCTGTCGTTCTCATACTGGGCCATTATTCAGAAGAAACACAAAAAGCCAGGTCTGATAGAAAAATTGGTGGTTTTGTCTTTTCATCCCCTTGAGTTTTCCATACCATCTTTTCCACCTGAGGCACAAGAGAAAAAAAGGTGAAAGACATGAATTTATTTAACATGAGCAGGGCAACTGATTTTCTCTTATTGTTGGTCTCAGAGATGGATTTATTTTTAGTTTTTAAAAATTAATTTAAAAGGCAGAAATCATCATGAGGCAGAAATGGGAACTAGATCATTTCAGCCCACGCTTGTTTATTTTGCAAAGCAAGAAGCTATGAAATATGGCCTTACGTAAATAAAAATATTGGGAAGCTCTAACCATGAACACTGTGACCGCCCCTACGTGTGACAACAATGCAAAAGTGAAAAATAAAATTCTCCTCATCAGCTCCACCAAGAGTTAATTTTCAAGATGGTCAAATATTTCAAAATACTGAACTAAAAATAACAGTGTTCCTGTAAGTTGTTTAAACGGCTGGAAAAGCTCAGGCTGTAGGACCGGGGTAAAGCCTCTTACACATGCACAGATTCACGAATGTACAGTCAATTCAATTTCATTGAATTAAATTATTTAGAAAAAAGGAAAAAGGGAAAAAGAAAACCAGAGCTACCATGCTGTTTGCTCAGCTGGGCTCATGTTGACAGTGAATGTTTGGCTTGAGCCCTATGGGTACCAAGCTGAACAAAAGCAATATTTGTCACGCTTTTAATAAATATATTTTTTAAAAACGCTTCTTTTTTTTTGACATTTCACTTAAAAAAAATTTTTTTTTTAGGTCCTAGCTAAGGAATCCTGCCTGCAGGTACTATCTTGTCTCTTTTCCAAAATGTTATCTCCTTCCATTTGAGGAATAATAGAAGGGATGCACAGACTGCACAACTGTTGGAGACCTGGGGCTTTGCAGCTGGCATTTTCTTCTGCTTTTTCCTGCAATTATTCTCCATGCCAGGAAGAAATCCATTATTTTCCTTACAGAAAGAATAAAAACAAGCAAATAAAGAGCAATGCAATTAAAAACCTAGAAAGACAAACAGAACAAGCACCAAATGCATTGGTGGAGTCATAAAGCAAAAAAGAGCTGAGATCTTCAGCACACGAGAAGTTACACTCAGAGCAAAGTCTGCAATGGGCAAGGATGAAATCACAAAGGTGAAAGTCTCTATATTTAACTTAAACTGTGCAGTTTTTAGCATCAGCTGTGACAATCTGGGCATTTCCAGCATTTGCCTATGTTGGAATGATTCCCTTTTAGGAAATGCTTCTATTTCCGCAGCAGTCACAAGGTCAGCACAAACACTTGAGCGTAGAAGAAAAAAACCCTAATCATTAGGTAGCTGTGGTGAAGTGAATTTTGGCTTGGCTGAAACCACCTGAATCCCATATGGCATCTTTTACTCTTCTTTCCATAAATAAATATGTAAGTCCCGGGATCCACGAGGTATTACCCGATGGTTTGCACAAGATATTTGCACACTCTTGAAGAAGGGATTTGCCTCACCTTGTTCTGGTTGGTCTTCAAAGGCCAACCCCAAGTGCTGGACTAAACATGACCCCTTTTTTCCCCATCTGTGTCTCTCCTGCCTCACAGCAGTTCAACAGCTGCTCCACGGGAGCCAAGGTTCCTTCCAGCTTTTTCTTCAACAGCTCCAGTGCTGGCCGAGGTATGTGAAACAGCTCTGTCCTGTCAGAGAGCCAGCCTAGAGCACCACCAGGAGCTCTCTTAGGATGGGGAAGTGTTCTCCAGGCCCTGGCTCAGGCATCGATTGCTCCATTTCCTAAGTAACACAGGAATGGTGCTGTCAGTGTGCCTCCAACCCTTATGCCCATCCTCCTCCTCTTGGGAATGGTTGTTGGTGCATTCTTGCTCCTCAGCCTGGTCCATGCTTGGCCTGGGACCTGTGTTAATTATCCCTGATCCCCTGGTCCATGCTCGGCCTGGGACATGTGTTAATTATCCCTGATCCAGGCATTGGTGGGATGGGAGGTTGCTCAAAGCCATATTATTTCCTCTTCTTGCCCACCTTGTTTAACACACATTTAATCTCTTCCAGTGGCCTCACTCAAGGTGTTGCTCTTGGATGGGGTGGGATGACCAAGGAATGGGCTGTGCTGCTGAGATTGAACTGGTTTTTCACCTTTCTTGTTTTTTTTCACCTGATGCTGCACCTTGATCTGTCAGGAGAGCTATTTGTGTGTCAGCAGTGCTCTGGTTATGTTAAAATATTTGTAAGCATTTCAGATAAAGTTTTGCCCCATTTATGTGACCAGCCTGATGTCACAATTTTTAAATATATTCTCAGAAATTTCTTGGTTAAAAATACTAAACCACCAGCAATCATACAAAATTAAATAAGTGGTTCTAGCATTCGAACTCTCATCCAAATCCAAGAATTACAATCCCAGTTCCTGTCCTTGAAACCAAACAAACCAAACCAGCCAAAGGTGATTGCATGGCCAGATCTGACTATCACAATAAGCATTCAACACAAGGCAAGAATCAGAAATATCAAGGCTAAGAGAGTAAATATAAGAATTCTGGGAAAAAATAATTGACTTTCTCAGCTCCTGCCCAAGAAGGCAGATTGTGGCAGAGAACTGAAAAGAATTCCTGGAAATGTCTATCACTGAGAAACCAAAGGGAGCAGCATAACAAACACGATTTCAAAATCTATAATGCAGATCTAGCTCAGGCACAAAAATCAATCCTACTGACTTCAGTGTGTGCAGGAGAAGAAGGGCTGGAAATGGACATCAATGACTTTGTGGTGGATCACTCAGGGTCAAGGCCTCACTCTTTAACCTCAGGTGTCTTTCTATATGGATGAAATGGAAATGTTGAAAAATTAATTTGTCCCACCCAGTGCCCCTTAAGGAGATATGTCTTATCTTCTGGATTCCTCAGGCAATCCCTCTCTCCCAGAACATTCTTAGTCTGTCCTGTTTTTATCCTCCTGTGTGGCCATTCAAGCAGAGGAGTTTTCATTCAGGAGTTTTCATTCCTCTCTGCCTTGTGGAGTCACCACAGGAGAAATTAGAGAAAGCCACTGAAATGTCTTGTTTAGTCCTTTTGATAACACAAACCAGGACATTCCACCAATTTCTCTTCTTTTTGGCCAGCTGACACGAAAGGAGCTACAACATAATTTCCACAGTCATAAAATTTCAAGTGAAGGCATAAATCTCAAAGAGAAACAAAACCCACCATGCAGTAATTCATTTAAGTGATTAAGCAGTCTTAATAACCACTCTCTCATTTCAGTGTTTAATTATCCAAGAGTTTGTCTGTCAGAATAAACTTCCAAGTAAAATAATAACTCGACCATCCAGTAATAATTGTTCAGTATTTTATAAACCGGTGAAGTGTTTAACAGATAGTGTATAAACTGTGGTTGGTGGGTGACAACGCAGCGTGTCGGGTGGTCTAGAGAACGTTGCAAAAGAGATCTATTATGGACACTGGAAATGTTCTGAATTTCAGATTTGCAAAGAGCTTTGTATGAATGTCTGAGCCCAAGAGAAGAAAGTCATGCAAAAGCCAGGTGGTTCATTAAAATTATCTGTGTTAGGTTTCCTGCAGAGATAAGAGAGAGGCATCTCCAGAAGGCGATTTTTGGCACTTGTGGAAGTTAAATTTCTGTCTGAAATTATTAGTAATGCTCTATTGATTACACGGGGAATTTCGAACAGCAGATATGAATAAATGCTTAACTTTTAGATATGTGAGTCTTTGGGTTTGAGAGCAAAGTTGCTGATGTGTGTCTGTCATTTTTGACATTTGGAGAATCCTGGGACTCAGTATCTCACTCTGAAAAACTGTTGCATTTATTTCTGTTCAGTATAATTTTATTTTTTAATTCTCAAAGAAGAGAATGCAGATAGCCATGCAGATAGTTCCTTTTTTTCTGATAACACTTTTATCTACAGCCACCACATGCAGTGGTAAAACACTTCAGCATATCTTTATTTGCTGTGAGTGGGAGGAAGATCAGGAGGATGGCTTCAGAACTGGAGGTGTGCAACTGTTGCTGGGTAAAGGACATTCAAAATGCACAAACAGAAAACAAACATTCTGGCCCTCCAAAAAATTGCAGATTTCTTTTCTGGAAGGCATTTCAGAATGCCAAAAACAGTAAAAATGCATTTGAATACACAGAATTCTAGGAAAAGGTGCTCCAGTTCATTTTATGGAATGATTCAAATGGAAGCATGTATTTTCTTGAGACTAATGAAGCTTTGCTGACCCGTATGACACTCAGACCTCCCACTGCTCTTCCTGTAAAAGTGGATGCAAAAGATAAACTTTATTAAGCAACCAGTAGAAATCCAAGGGGATTTCTTGTGGAAGAGCATTACCTGAAAAAAGAGGTATATGCAGATTCGATCTAAAAAAGGAAATTAAATGAGTTATTATTAAGTAGAGGGAAATAAAAGCAGGAGAACAGCAGATTTAAGGTTAAATATTAATGAGTGAGGTGAGTGTTAAGGTTAAATATTAATGAGTAATATTAAAGGTGAGGTGACATCAGCTCTGTTGGTTTTCAGTGGGAGATGAATTTGTGGTTGGGCCAGACAACTTTGAATTGTAGCCATGGTGGAAAAAATAACTGCAGATGTGATGAAATGAACTGGAAATCTCATCCAGGGGCTTCCTTTCTTTTGAATAATTTCTTGTATGAAATGCACTTCAGCACAGGAATGTATTAATTTCTCATGTCATTACAATATTGAATATATTCCTGAGCAATACATTGAAGGAGTATAGAAAAAAGGAAGTAAATCCATTTTATAACTTGAACATAAATTTGTATAGTGTCCAATAATGTGCACACTGCTCAGAAACAGAATGGAATAAATATTTAATTATTAGAACTTGCTATCAATTATTAAACTTTTCCACATCGGTGATGGTTAAGGCCCAACTTGCAACAGAAATTAAAAAATACCAAATATTTCTGAGTCACTGTCTGCCCAAACTCATATCTTCAGAGTGACTCATTCTGATGTATTTAGCCCCTAAAATATCAGCATTCAAACTGTTCCTGAAAATACATTTATATCCCCGGGAATCAAAGTCCTGTCTTTAAACTCACCATGAACTATAACACTTGTCTTATAAAAGCCCATCAGTTGACCATTACAGACTCTTTCACAAGAGAAGATGGAAGATTTCTTGTAAAATTTATTTCCCCATCAATTACAGGGATTTATCTTTTCCTGAATGAATCATTTCTACCTCACAGAGCCAGATTCCCATAACATTTTCAAGGCAGTTGAGGGAATCAGACAGCAAAGCACTAAAAAAGCAAAATTTGTCTCTCAGCACTGCTTTTGAGTTTCCAGTGAGTTGTTTTCCTCCTTCTTACTGTGCAATGCCCAATGCAGATTTTCACAGGATCGTGGATTGATTTGGGTTGGAAGGGACATGAAAAATCATCTGCTTCCACCCCTGCCATGGGCAGGGACACTTTCCACTATCCCAGGTGGATCCAAGGCCCATCCAACCTGGCCTTGGACACTTCCAGGGATCCAGGGGCAGCCACAGCTTCTCTGGGCACCCTGTACCAGGGCCTCACCACCCTCACAGGGAGGAACTTCTTCCCAAGGTCCCATCCATCCCTGCCGTCTCTCAGTCTGAAGCCATTCCCTGTGTCCTGTCCCTCCATCCCTTGTCCCAAGTCCCTCTCCAGCTCTCCTGGAGCCCCTTTAGGCCCTGGAAGGGGCTCTGAGCTCTCCCTGGCACGTTCTCCTCTCCAGGTGAACCCCCCCAGCTCTCCCAGCCTGTTTATGAACTTATATCTCATTTTGGTCCTTATTTCTGCACCCTTACAAGAAGTGACTACCCTACAGCTGCCGACTGGGATTCCGTTTGAAATTCCTCACCAGCTGCTCGTTCCTCTTTAAATTTGTCCCTGCTTCTTAGGCAGCTGGAGGGAAGTGTGGAAGCAACACCCCACCTTCAAATTCGGGTAATAAACCCTTCTCCAGCCTCAGCATTCTTCTCACTTCCCTTTGGAGCCACTGAGGGGGAAATGGGAGAATGATCCCATGAGAGACATCCAACTCTCTGGAACACATTATTAATTATAATGATTTGACCTCTGCTGGCTGCAAAGGCAGAGCAGGGTGACTATTTCAGTAAACACCCCCACTGTGGATGTTATAAATAGTCAGGCACCTCTCAGTTGGTCCAGTTCACTTCTCCAGCTCCTAAATCTCTTCCAAATTATTGCAGTACTTTTTTTTTTCCCAGCCATTAATCTGTCTTGTCTGCAGAGCAGAGAAGGAACAGCCTTATTTTATGCTTTGTTGTGAAACAAACAAATTATAAATAAAGCCTTGGAATAGCAGCTGGCGTTAATCCAGAATGAAACACTCAGCTTAAAATGGAATGTTTTAAAGGCAGCATTTACCCCCTTTTTCATTAACAATATGTTTCTAAATAAATAAAGGCTTTAAAACCAAAGAGAATTGTTTTGCCCTCAAAATGCCAAAGTTAATATCTGACTTTTAGTAAGTATTTCACACTTCCTTCACTTTTTTTAGACAATTAGGAAAGCTGTCTGAGTGTCACCCCTCTTCCAAATACATTTTCCAGGCATTTTACTCTCTGCCAAAGAAAATCTTGCCCAATTCTAATTGTATAAGATAGAAGAGAATGTCTGGAGCCCATCAGCCTGACAGAGACAATAATCAGTAACAAAGAAGACCCCGAAAATCTTTCTTACAATCTTTAGTGAATCTGAAAAATCCTCTCTCTATTTTGTGCCAATAAATTAGTGGTAGATTGAGGTCCAGCCTATTTTGCTCTCCTTCTCCGTTGGCCAAATATCCTAATTTATTTTCTGGGAATAAGGAACTGGTCACTTGCTACAAGAGTTCATCCTTCTCTGCATTTCCCAATAAGTTCACAAATTACAGAAAACAGCTGAATTTAAATTGTTCATTACAGAATCCAAGCCATGTGACAGAAATGGCAGTGCAGGTGCAGATTCTGTTTTTTGGGAGAACAAAAGATGGATGTACTCTAAATAAACCTGATTGGGTGATTACCAAGACTGGTACTGGCAAATATAAATACTCAGTGTTGTTCTCAATCAGAAGTTGCAGAGTGCCGAATAAGAAGTATTTTAAGACAATGAGGTTTTAATGCAACTTTTCCAGGAATATTTTCCCAAAGAAAATAGTGGAAGCATTTTAAATGCATCTACACTGGCTGCTCCCTATTTAATCACCTATTTAATTATCCAAGATCTGTGTAGTGAAATCCTCACCTCCTGGTTTTAGGGGCTGCATAAAGGCAAAAAAAAAAGTGTTGGCTATAAAAGCTGTGTCATGTAGATGCACACCAGCAATCCCAGGGACTGCAATCAATGCACTGAAAGTAATTACAAGCCAAGAGACACAAAATGCTGGGAATTGCAGCAGTCTCTGTCTGGCATTTTCCTCCAGAACAAATTTTCTGGAGACCTTTCTGGCTAAAAGGATGAAGAAACTGGAAAACAGAACAAAGCTCAAGACTCGGAAGGAAATGAAGGAAGGAAATGCACTCTGCATTTGGGAATGCTCATGAATAATTTATACACGAAATAATATGGGAATTGATGTGTTTGGAAATACAGTAGTGAGGTAGATGTCATGGAGTGATGTTTTTTCCCATCATTTCTTCACCCCACAATTTTCACAGCTGAATTAGGGTCCCCGTGACCCCTCTATCAGCAGTGGATGTCAGGCATCGCTTTTGGAGCTTTTCCCACCCACAACTCTTTTAGCAGCTCTGCTTCTCTGAGTGCTCCTTAACCTGTTTCATCCAAGAAAAGATGATTCAGGAAAGACCAGAATTTTTCTTGAGTGGATCAGGGAACAGGCAGAATTCCAGTGGCAGCCTTGAGGGAAGAGGAGGATCAAATAGGGGCACACTGCTGTCAGGGAGGCTGTTTGGGAACTCCAAATATTTAGTTCATAATTAGAAAAAGCGGTTCAGGTTACCCTGCCCTCTGATTTCAAGAAAACAGAGCACAGTTGGAGGTTTATAGGTCTTAAACACCAGAATCAGAGTGCTCGAACAGGACAGACTAGCAGCATTGACACAGGGGAAAAAAAAAGGAAAAATTCCAGTGGAAAAAAATAAAAACTCCAACGTCCTGTTAGAACTACTTCTGCATCCTTTCAAATTAATGGAGAATGACAAAGTATTATTGTTCTGAGAAATCATACTAATGTCCTATTCTCGCATCTAGAGCCCCGGCATGATAAAGTTCAGGACTAATAAATGTCCTCTGCTAACAAAATAATTTAAAAAGTTCATTTAACCATTTCAGAGTTCCAGGAATGCCTCTCTTAAAAGTCTTAAAGTTGTCAGAAAATTGGTCATTTACTTTCCCAAACACATGCTTATCCATTGGTTACGCTGCCCACAGGATTCCAAGAAGATCTGGAATATTTTAAAACTTACTTAAAAAGAAAAAAAAAAGAAAAAAAATAACCCCCATACTTTTACAAGCTGATCTCAATTCCAATCTTCTTAAAATCAGTTTATTGCCTTTTTTTTTAACTGCTACACAGCCATGTGATTTTTTTTGATGTATTTCCCTCATTCTTTCCTTCACGCAGACAATTACCAGTGAACACGAGGATGCATTGGTGAATCTTTTAGCATTCCTTGCCTTCCTGAAGTTCCCATGCATTTTAAAAGGATCTTTGTACATAGGCAGTGCCCTTTTTGGGCAGTCAGAAGGGTCCTTATCCCTGAAGCCCAAGTGGATCCAAACTATTCCATGCATGGCTTTGTGGTTAACGAGGCATAAGCGGAAAGGATTTGATGAATAGGAAAGGGATGAGTGGAATCTCTGCTATTAAACCTTTGCTTAGGTGGTCTTCTGATGCAGCTTAAAAGCCCAGACCTTGTATAAACGACTGCTTCTCTTCACCACTGCAGTTCTTACTGCCTTTGGAGACAGTTTATATTCCAGGCTGGGTTTTAAAAGGAAAGTTGTGGTATTCCAGGGTGGATGGATGGTGTAAGTGCAAGCAGCAGCTATTCCTTTAATGCTCATTCTGTTGGGAAAATATGAACTCTTGTCCCTTGCTTAGACTAAACACTGGCCAAAATTATCTTCTCAGTGGTTGAGTGCTTCCAGTTTTCCATTTCACATCCTCATCTTTACAGCTTGCAGCGGCAAAATGAGTTCAAGCTAGAGAAACTTCCCAGGACTTTCGCGAGGTTCTTCCAACAGCAAAGAAAGCTCTGTGGAGGTTTTAGGGTGCTGGGTGCCCCACTATTCTGTTTCATCCAGAGGTTTCCCCTTCAGCAGCCTGATCCTTTCCCACCAGGGCAAAGTCAAATCCACAAGTAACGTTGGTGTTGCTCTTCACCCGATTCCAATTATACACCGAAATAACCAACCTAGATAAGCAGAGCTTTGTTCTCGAGCTGGAGAATCCATACAGGCTGTCCGGGGATTTCAGGGAGTCTCCCTCTCTGGAGACATTCCAAACCCACCTGGATGCATTCCTGTGTCACCTGCTCCGGGTGGCTCTGCCTTGGCAAGGGTTTGGACTGGGTGATCTCCAGAGATCCCTTTCAAACCTAAGGATTCTGTGATCAGGAGGAAAGGAGAAATTTGAATGCTAAAGATGTTCAATCTATTGAGCAAAGGGCAGTGAAGAGCCCTCAATGTGTTCCTTTGTCACCACGGGCTCCCACAGCTCCTTCATGGGGTCCTACAGGGACGTTCCCACCCCTCCCTGGTCCTGAAGTTTCTGTAGCTGGTGTAACCCATCCCCTCCGCATTTCAGCTCCTATCAGGACTGCACAGTTTGTAGCATTTGTAGCAAGCTGGATGAAAGTCATCATAAAATATCTCATGACTCTGTGGTGTGATGGGAGCAGAGGGCAGAGAGCAGAACCTCAACATCACGAGTGTGAGGGAACTTCAACACATCCTGAGGTGCTGTTTGTTACTTAAAGCACAGAGGGACAGAATGATGGAGTGGGTGAAGAATTGCAGGAGAAGAGCTCAGGAGAGAGCATTTCTCGCTGATAGTCCAGAGGACGAACTTCTAAAAATCATCTCACCCCTACATTCTGTTGTAAACATCCTGATAAAATGAGTGTTTAAGGCTATAATATTCTTATCATTGTCCTCTTGCAAGAGTTTCCAGGCTAAGCATCTTTTCTAGGTGAGCAAACAAAATTGACTAAACAGTGTTTTTCCCATCTTTCATCCTCATAAAGCTACTTCAGTTGCAGACAGTTAGAAGCAAGCAATAAAATGGCTATGCCTGGAATCAATACTCAACACAAAGAGCATGAAAAGAATATGTATAAAAATATATATTAAAAACTCACTGCTTGTCTAGATTTACTGGAGCTGCTTGTGCGCTTCAAGAAGGAGAAAGAGAACCTGTGTTACAGCAGATCTGTCACTGACCCTCTCTTTGCTACAAGAAGTTGCATTTAATTAAATTTTAATGCTGCAATCATCTTTACTCAGCCAAGAGGATAATGTGTTGCTGCATGCACTTACGTTATCTATGGAGTTATTTAAAAGCAGCACGCTGCCTTTATGTATCACCATTCCCACACCTTTCATTTTTCTCTTCGGCACAACGAAAAAGTAAAAAGTGGGAAGAGAAAACGGAATCAGGTCTTGGAGGGAGGATTCTGTGCGTAGGAGGCACCTTCTGCCCACCTGAACTACACCTGAGCTCGTTAGTGTAATATTAATTTATCTTTTCTCAATTTCTACTTAATATATTCGAGAGTCCAGGATGAAAATCCTCTCATCCTAAAGCAGAACAAGGCGGATGACTCACATTTTAAGAGATCTATGTTTCTGCTGTGACTGGGTTATTTGCTTCTTCATGAGGTTATTTGCTCTAAATCATAGACATCTGAATTTGGGGGAAATCAAGTCTGCAGGGCAGAAGGGTGATGTTGATGGTCCTCTGAAACTGGGAAACTCCCTCTGAAGCCCTCTGACCCCCCTCCCTGGGCCACGGGCAGCTCAGTGGAGAGGTGATGCACGTTACATAAATACATGGGTGCACATGATTTCTATCTCGTGTCTTTTAATTTCATTAAAAACGTGTATTATTTCTGGTTTTCCCATCTCAGTATCCTGTTTTGGGAGAACTCGGATGTCTGTTAAACTCTCCTGGTTTCCTCAGCATCCTGCAGCCCTGTCCTGAGTCAGTTGTGGGGTGCTCAGAAATTCTGCTGGTGTTCATCCAGCAGAATTTAATCTAAAATATATCTGATTTTTGATAGTAAGGAAAAGCTCTTGCCAATTTAAACATGGCAAGAGTATGGTTGTGTTCTGTGTGCTAGAAGAGGGAATTGGAAGCACAACACATGAGCCAGGTTGTTGGCTGCTGGATTGCACAGATCTGTGCAGTTAAATACAGGTGTAACCAGCAGCAGGATCAGCACTTTGCCTGCAACACGGTGCAGAAAATTGTTCAAGTTCTTGGCAATGTATATAAATACAAATATAATATCCTCGAGATTTGGTTACACAGAAATGTGACATACTTTGATGGGCCCTCTACAACATTTATGGTAAAATATTTTACACATTTAAAGCATCATTTTGTTGATTTCCTGAGAGGAAAATACCAGAAAGAACAACTGAAAGGGAAATGCCTGTGACCTTTTAAATTCATATAAAAGAATAAGCAGTTAAGAGAAAGATTAGATAGAAAAAAAGAGTGGACAGAATGATCAATTAATTGTGGTTATATTTATTAAACCTCATTTGGTGAGGTATAATTTAAAGATACAGGAAAAAGATTCATCTGACCAAACGGAGAAGTCTGCAAAGCTTCACTGGATATTGATGTGACAATTCCTGTGGGGTTATTACTTGGATCACCTCTCTGTGAGCAGAGAGCAAAAGGAGCTTGGAGAGCAGAGTTCATCTCATAGAAATGTAGATGGCAAATGTGCATTAGGTGATTTGCACCTTAATGATAAGTCTGTAAGAGGAACTCAGCGTAACAAGTTCAGCTGTAAATGTCATCACTGAAGATTTCTGAAGTCAATTATGATTAGTCCCAGCTTTTTGCAGTTTTTCCAAAGCCAAACAGCAAAAATATCTGAGAAGTAGAAGAGCTACATTGAAACATGTAAGTGGAATCAGATCCCACTTCTTCAAATTGTAACTTAAATCCACTTTCATAATTAAGCACAGAAATTCAATCTCCTTTTGAAGCCTATCCCCCTGCCCTTATTTCCCTGTGAGGGCTGTCCTTGGTCTGGTTGGGTTGTTGATGCTCCGGGTAGATAGCTGTGGAGGGCTGTGAACCCTTGGCATTCCCTTGCAGGACAGAGGCTGATGGCCAAAAGGACTCACACCAGAGATAAACAACTTACCTCAGGTTATGGTGACCAAGTGAACACCCCCCAGCACGCCTTGCTTCTTTATGGCAATACCTTGTACCCAGCTGGCTGACTGGTTCCTACCCCACCCCCTGCCTTTCCCATAAAAAGACCCCTGTTTCTGCCCCCGGATAGGGAATTCTCTTTCCTGGCCTCCCCTTCACAGAGGCTGCTGGACAATGAAGCTGCCTCTGTGGAACTGCTATACGAGGCTCCTGTCTCTCTGTCCCTGAGTTCTGCCGGGGTGATTTCACAAAGAGCTGGATCACAAGAGCTGGAATCACTTGTAGCTGAGAAATCGCTGCACTTGCTGAAATCCCCCGTCGCTCAGGGAAGCTGCTGAAGCCCCTAAAAAAGCCTTTCCCTGGCGGGACGCTTTCCCTAGGAAGGCCACAACACACGAGGTTGTTCACCCCTGGCTCCCTGAAAGCAACAAACAGCCAAACACGAGGAGCTCTGTGTGGAGGCATCGCTTTGGCTTTAACTCTATTAACCACCACATTTAATGATCATCTGTGCAGAAGCTCTGTGAGGTGTGGGAGGAAGGAACAAACGAATTCCTGACTCCTGATCAATAAAGTGTAACTTCTGAAATCATGGTGTGGCAACTTTTAAAGAGCACAAAAACCTTCTTTTCACTGAGATTCTCTTTCAGCTTTTCTTCACCCAGCCTTTTGCATACAGACTGCTGTGGGCTTGGCTATGTGGGACTGGAGCGATTTTGCTCTCACTGGGGGAGCTCTGAGTGGTTTTCTCTGTTTATAAATGAAATAAATTATTTCCCTGCTGCTCTGATCTGGTTATGGTACCTGCTCGAGCAGGAAAGTAATTTTGGAACACATCTCCCTTCTGCCCTTGACTATCATGGTCATGATGAAGCACATCTTCATTCCTCCCCAAATCACCTGGCAAGGGATGCTGGTGGTGGCAGATTCAAGTGCCTCTGTGCCAGGTGAAATTCAGCTTTCAGGACTGCTTATCCTTCACTGAAAGTCATTTCCCATGCTCTACGGAATGGATTGGGTGTATGGCATGGAAATGGAACATGGAATTTCTGTCGGCCTTCCCATTACCTCTAGCAACGTCTAAAACTGCGCTCTGATGCAATTTCAATTCCTAATGGAGAAATATTAGCCATTATCCTTTAGTTTAAACACTATTTTTTTTTTAAAAATCACCAAAATAATAATGCAATAGTGTGTATATGATATTATACAATTAAAATTACATACACACACACACACAATGATTGTGATTTTTTTGTAATCAAAAGTTGTTATCTCTTAGTTCACCCAATCCCAAAATACATTTTGTGGAAAAGGAACAGCTCCAGGCAGCAACAGAATCGAATTTTATCTTACCATGCCTCAGCTGCCCAAGAGCCAACACACACTTTGTTCCACAGAGTTTGCACAAGTCATCGGCGCCGTTATAGAAAATCAACACAGTAAATACTCCTTAGCTGAACTATTGGAAAAGGATGGAGATACAGTCCATGGAGTTCTCCCTGCCAGCATTTCAAAGAAATCAGGAATGCTTTAACATCCAGAGAGCAGTTGGATGTGAGGAATGCCTAGCACACTACCTGGGAGAAGTGGAGATGGCCGTGACAAAATGTTCAGAGGAAATCACAAGGATATGAGGAGTTAAAATGCCTCCTTTAAACCCAAATTAAAACACGCAATGTGCAGTCTGGAGCATGGAAAAACCAGCCTGGAAAAACGTGCAGTTTCTAAAGAATTCCATCAGAAAATGGCAGGTACAATAGGACGGTCTGAGCCAGCGGAGATGGATGTTTGTTTGTTGATTTTTTATGTGTATGCAGGGGGTAAATATATTATGCAGAGAGATCTATCCATCCATATATATACAGAGAGAGGCCATGAAAGTGGGAGCTACTGTGAAATAGGAGGTAGGACATGGTTCAGAAGAACAGGCAAGTCCCCACCTGTTTGGAAAGTTGAAGGGTCTGTATTTTCACCACGTGGAAAATCCCTTTTTCTTTTGTCCACCCAGGTTTCTCAAAGGGTCTCCTGTGTGACTCTTAGTGTCCACTTAGGTTTCTCAAGCAGTTTCCCTGTGGTTTTGTCTTGGGGTGACTTTTCCGATCCCCTATATCCACATGTGTAACTCCTGCGTGTGGGGATTATTTCTATCACCTCATTTTACTCTGCTTTCACACTTAATTTAGGACGATAATCCTCCTTGTCCCTCTCTCCCCAGTTAGCAGTTCAGGTTCTGTGAACCACTTCCTGGATTTTGCAGTAATGATTCAAGGGCAAGGACCTCGCTCATCAGATGGAAAATGCAAAGCCGTTTATTGCGCAGTCAGAATTCCCTAAATCCCAGCACCCAGCAGGATATCACATCATATAAACAGCAAAGATGTTCACCACAGTGTCCCCCAATCACCTGGGGCATTGCACAGATTTTACCTATGATGGTAATAGGCAAACAATGCCCTATAAGGCCACAAACTACAATTAACACTTCTCACAGGCCCAGTCTGTCCACAAACACACAATCCTCTCTCAGTCCATCCCCGGTGACCTGGATGCACTCCCAGGGTCACCTCCAGGCCCAGGACAGAGGCCCTCTCTCTGATCCTCAGGGCCTATCTCTCTACCACCACCCAGTGCACTCCAACACCTGGAGATGTTCCTCTCTCAGCCTTGACCGCAGAAAACACCTACAAAGTGCTGCTTCACCTCAGCCGGAGCCGTTCCCCACCCAAAAGGATAAAATAACTGTGAATTTAAATCATTCCTATCTACAACTTGCAGCATGACTATTCGCTCTGGCATGTGAATTTATTGTCATGATAATGGCAAACTCTGCAAAACATGCAATATATGTTTGTTATTCATATCTTTAAAATATCAGCTGGCACATACACAGTTTAGTAACTATGGCAACACTGATAAATTTGAAAATAATGGCTCTTATTTGCTTTGTACAAAAAGGTCAAGGACTGAACACTTGGAGCACAAACAGGAAAAGCCAATTTTGAGGATTAACTGCTGGAATTGGTGGTGTTAGCATTCCCCATCCTGCTAACATTCATCCCTGGACACAAGGGACCCATTAGGGATTCAAAAGGAAAAATATCTCTCTTGAGCAGCAACCAGGAGGCATGAAATTTCCAGTTTCTACGAAATGTTCAATTTCCTCTTATTTTTCCCTTGACCTTTGAATGATTTCATTTTTCTTAAAATCACCCTAATGACCTTAAAACTTTCCCAGAACTGGGATAATAGGCTGTAGTATGACTCCACACATGGACAAATATTGACAGAGAACATGCACATAGGAACTTGCTGTGAGCCCTGCTAGGCCTCCACCCTAATTGTTATTGCCAATACGTGTGGCAGGCTTTTTATCAGAGGATTAAATACCCTGGCATTGCCTCATGCTGAGCAAACAGGGGCTGGAAACCCAGGAAAATAGATCTAGATGGTTTCAGTTTGGACACAACCTGGCTGTGCTGGAGTCTGTGGTTTTATATGATTTAAAGCCAATATCTAAACTGGCTTTAAATCAAAAACTGGCTTTAAATCAAATGTGCTAAGGACAAGCAGGTTCTGGGCCTGGAACAGCTTACCTAAGAAATACTGCAGATTTCCATGGTTTTTCCCACTTATATCAGGGACAATTTGCCATCAGCAGGGTTTGTCTGTCCATGACAGTGCTCAGGGTGCTGAGTGGGAGCAGAAGAGCTCTGAGCTTCGGGACAGCTTCAGCCAATGCAGCAGAACAAAGAGGAAAAGCCCTGGCACAGATGGGCTTTGCCAGGATCTGGCATAATTATAAACCAAGAGAAACAAGGCACTGCCACTTGGCAAACAAAGGTAGGGTGGGAATGCAACCAGGGCTCCACCTGGACTCAGTCCCAGAAGAAAAGGTTTTGGTGAAGCAGGAGGTATTAACCCTTCAGAGCAGGAATGAGAGAAATTCAGGCTGGCACAAAGAATTTCCCTGTCACTTTTCATAGAAATCACAGAATTCCAGAATGGTTTGGGTTGGAAGGGACCTTAAAGATCATCTCATTCCAGCTCCTGCCATGGGTGGGGACAGCTTCCACTGGAGGGAAGGTTCTGATGGATGATTGAGCAGGATAGGCAAGGTCAGCATCTTCTCCAGACATGCTGGGTAAGAAGCAGGTTACCCTGATGGATTTCACAGGGTATTTTGGTAGCACACGTAGGGGCTGTGAAAATGCGGAGATCCTCTTTTCTGCAGTGTTGAAAACAAGTGAGAGTGCTCAGCTGCTTTCTAGGGAAGGCACAATTAATCCAACCGAGGCTTTTATGATTATTTTTGTGTTTGATTGCAGGGTCTGCAGGGTGGGTCTCTTCTTAATATTCCTCTTTGTTGCAGTGAGCCATGGCCAGAGCCATGGTCAGCTGGACCAGGCAGACCAACAGGTGCAGGGGTTTGAAGCCTCCCCAGCACCAGGACTGGAAGGCACAGTGAGCACTGCTGTGTGAAGCACGCTGTGACCATCGGCTGCTCCCTCCCCCCTCCCCGTTATGTTCAGATTTGGTTCTGTCTCTGGAAAGTTCTGTGTTCCTCGGTTGGTAATTGGCTCATGTTAACCCTCTGCTCCCCACATCTTCTCCCATTGACCCTGGTCCCTTCTATTCCCCTTTGTAAGACCCCAAACCTGATATTTTACTGGTTATTGGATGTTCTTCCCACCTATTATGTAGGGGTATAAAAACCCCGCGCCCGCCTAAATCCCTCGGCTCTGCTCGTGGTTTTTTGTTGGAATAAACCCTTTTCCTTTTCACGAGAGAGTCCCTCCGCTCCTTCCCTCCTCCTCCACGCACGCTGCCGTCGGTGGGCAAGGCGAACACGAGCGGGTGCTTCGCCTGCCCTCCAGCGCTGCGGTCGCGTCCGCCTCCGGCACCCGAAGCAGGTGAGGCAGTGCCCGGTGCCCGGCAGCGTGCTGGCCGGCACAGCACCGCGGCAGCTCTTCGTATCAATCTGAGCAGAACTGGGCAACAACTCAATTTCCCACTGCCTTCCCAGTGCTTTGAATCACCAGGGATGCAGCTGAGGAAGAGGAGCAGCTTGTAAATCCCTGCCACAGCGGAATTTTTCCTCTGCTCCCCAGCACACACGTGCTGGATCTTGCGCTGGGTGTAGGAATCTGACACGCCAGAGAGTGTGACGGATAACATATGTTAGTGTGAGCTCTCATTCCCCAGCCTCAGGAAGTGCTGGAATGTTTCTTTGAATTGAGTTGCAGTTATCTCATGCGCTTGGCAATTTCAAACACTCTGTGTGTGTGTAGCACAATCTTTTTTACAGATTATTAAATTTAAAAAAAAAAAAAAACAACAAAAAACTGTGGAAGTCATCTAATCTAATTTTCTGCATATTGGTGTTTCCTAAATTAACTGCTGTTGAATTAGTACTTGTTTATGAGGGAAAAAAACCCCAAATTAATGGAAAAAACCCCAGAAGTCAAATATTTTTGTATGTCTGAAGTCCCTCATATCCCAAAATTAGTTGTTTCAAATAGTAGCTAGATCTAGATCCACATTGTTCAAAAAAGATATTTTCATCCAAAAATATGGACTTCAAAAAGTAATTTTAGAGCAAAATTATATTCTAGTGCTGCTTTAGCATTGATATTCTTTTAGTTATAACCTCCACTCTTATTCTGATTAAATAACTGCCAATCAAGGTAATTTTTGCATGACCAAGAGAGAAGAAGAGTTGTTGATTTGTCATCATTTTGCTTGTAAATAAACCCACGAAAGAACTCCCCGGTCACTTAAAATGATTTTCATTTTTTAACTGCTCTTGTAGATCCATTTTTTGCTATGTAACTTTTGAATATTATTATAAATGTTTGATCAAATTGTGTTTTGTTGGTTATTATGCTGATTTTGATGGAAGGTGCCACTCACTCTGGATTACACTGTGACATCACGGACAATTGTTAACTGACAATTGCTTGTCGAAAGCACAAATTATTCCTTTCTTGACCAAATTTATTTAGTTAGTTTTGTCATGACACAGGTCACATGTTTCCAGAGGAGTAGGGTAGGTTTTGTGACACAATTTGTAAACCTGCCAAGGTTTAACAACACAAATGAAGAGGGAAAAATAGGATCTTTTATTTCTTACACCTCCTAAACCCAAGAGTGAAGGGTGCGATTCCTGCTCACACATCAGTAAAAATTAGTAGGAGGGAACCCAGACCCACAAAAAATATCCATATGGTGTTTCCTGTAAATGTCTGTACCCCTCGAGTGAGGAATAAAATGAAGCACGTTGAGTAGAAAATATTTTCCTGATGGAAACTCTGCAGCCTGGGGCAGAACTGATCTGAGATGCATTGGAAAGGGGAGAGCACTGCCGTGGGGAAAGAACTACACCTGGTGAGTGTGGTTATTTAATCTGCCTTTTTATTCAGCTCCTAGAGGGGGAATAGCCAGGCATGCACGAAATCAGGGCTGACAAAATTCCCTATGGAAAAGCTGGCTTTGGGGTTAGGCTGGAAGGTGCAGCGCCTGAGTGACGCAGTCTGAGGTGACAGCAGTGCAGAAGTGACAAAGGATTTCTCTTTTGTGCTTTCCTGAGGTGGTGGATAAAGAATTCCTGCTTGGGGAGCTCCCTCAGCCTCATCAGAGTGGTGCTTCAGCCCCATTCCCAGCTCTGTTCCCTTCTCTGGACACGCTCCAGCCCCTCAATGTCCTTCTTGTATCCAGGCGCCCAAAAATGACCTCAGGATTGGAGGTGTGGCCTCACCAGGGACAATCACTTCTCTGCTCCTGCTGGCCACACTAGTTTTGACTAAAAGCTGAGAACATTTCATTGATTTTGGTGGACTTTTGATGCAATCCATTCTCATTTTCTTAAATAAATTATGTGAATCCCTTGGGATCTCCATGACAGCACTGAAAAGTTGTCTGAAAAGTACACCAAGAAATTATTAATCAGTGAAATAATGAGCAAAATGTCATTGCTTTTGTTACTGTTGGAAGTTTATTTATTTAAGGTATTTTTAAATAAAGGTTTAAGTTCCATTTTGTAACAGCAGTCTCTGAGCTTACACAAATATGTGTTTTCATCCAAAATAAAATGTCACCTTCTGTTCCTGAGGAATTTGATGGATTTTGGGAGAAGGAAGTGACTGCGTTTTATTTGGACAGACATGAACATCTAGAGAAAGAAAAGCAGATAAAATCAGGCATAGAATGGTTCGGTGAGAGTTCCATTCATCTTTAGTTTGCAAAATTTCAGGTATTTGGGGCAAAACATTTGCCACATACCCAAAGACATCCAAACTCAGTCTGTGAAGAGGCAGCTCGAGTTTTTGTGGTTTCAGGTCCAACTCTCCCACTTAAACTTCCACAATGAAGTCTCTTGTCTCCACTACAGTCTGGTCCTCATCATGATGCTGATATTCAACCCTTGGAGGAACTGGGCTTCTTGACGATTCCCCAATCCCTGCCGGGCTGAAAGGTCTGTGATTAAAGTCCCAAGGCAGAGGAGGAGAGGGATTTGCAGCCCTGGAGAAGGGTTCTCAGGCACAAAGAGGTTTGTGGTGACACTTTGTCTGACTAAAGAGGCCCTAACTTTGGTGTGGAAGCAATTCATGTTCCCTCGAGATCACTTCAAGAGAGGTATTGAGTGGTGTCCCTTCAAATGAAATAACTTGCAAGCCATTTCTTTCTTTCTTTCTTTCTTTCTTTCTTTCTTTCTTTCTTTCTTTCTTTCTTTCTTTCTTTCTTTCTTTCTTTCTTTCTTTCTTTCTTTCTTTCTTTCTTTCTTTCTTTCTTTCTTTCTTTCTTTCTTTCTTTCTTTCTTTCTTTCTT
>VZTI01000218.1:212698-248411 GCA_013397865.1 Struthidea cinerea
CCAGGGAGGTGCCTGGGTTTTCCTACCTGGCCTGAGCTATATTAACCCATCGGATTCCGTGCATCTTGGGGGGGATCATCATCACCAAGACGACCAGCTGGAGAGGATCAACGGAACATCATTGGGATCCACGGATGGTGCTATTTTCCTTATTCTGGCCCTGTCACTCTCTTTCTGTCCCCCCCACTTATTTTCTATTTCTTTCTTTCTTTCTCTCTCTCTCTCTCTATCAATCGATCTATCAATCTATCGATCTATCAATCTATCGATCTATCTCCTGTGAAGGAGAGAGGTCTCTGAGTGTGACATGCTCCCTGCTACTCATGCTGTGAAATTGAACCTCGGTGACATGATTCAGCTCTTTCTATCAGTGTCAGGAAGAATTAAAATATTTTCAAGCTGATAAAGGTTGGAGAAAATGACCTCAGACCATGCAATCCTCTCACACCTCTCACTAGATTCTTGCTGATCTACAGTAAGTTCTGAGTTTTGGAAGGGGGGTTTTGAGGGGTTTTTTCTTCAGAATATTCATCTTGCTTGGAGTTGGCACTTTATCAGATCCTAACTGTCATTATAATCTGTATATTAACACTTCAAGGTCTTCTGATTTTAAATATTACTTTAATAAGTTATTTTTCTTCTAGTTTCTCCAAAGAACTCCTGGTGAGGAGTGGCAGAAAAAGCAGAAATTCCCTGCTGAAAAGGATCTGAATGTACACCCCCCTGCTGAGAGCTGGCATCGATTTCCCATTTGCAGATACGAACACAGAAAAAAGATGTGCAGGAGGAAAAGGCAGCTTCCTACACTTGCCCTGCCACCTTTGCTGCAGAAGGACATTTGGGATTGCAGCAGAAGGACATTTGGGGTTGCTGCAGGAAGGAGAAGTGGTGCCTGAGATCCCGTCAGTGCCTCCCATGGCAGCAAATGCATCCTGGCTCATTCCTTGTACAAGGCAAGCAGCCCCTGGGGGATGCTGTACCCCTTGCATGAGATCTTTTGGGGAGTTCCACCAACAGGACTTTGTGATGCCTCTGCAGAAGTCTGAGCCTTGAAACATGTCGTTTGTTATTATTGTTACATTAATTCTTCATTGTTGATACTGGGGTGGGTTGGCACTGGCTGGATGGGCACCAAAGCCACTCTGTGACTCCCCTCTTCAAGTGGACAGGGGAGAGGAAAGTTTCATGAGTTGGGATAAGGATAGAAACAAATTGTCACCAAATGCACTCACAGGCAAAGCAGACTCAAAGTCGGGGATATTAACTGAATTTGTTATCAACAAACTCAAAGCAGGATAGTGAGAAGTAAAATAAATCCTATAAACAGCTTCCCCCCATCCCTCTCTCCTCCTCAGCTCTATCTCCTCCCCACCAGGGGTGCAGGGAGATGGCAATGGGTGTTGTGGTTAGTTCATCACAGGTTGTTCCTGCCACAGAGGAGCCAGAGTCCTTCCCTGGCCTGTTGTGGGGTCCCTCCCATGGGAGACAGCTGATCTCCACACGAGAGCTTTTATCTGCCTCATCATGAGGTAAAAAATATTCCTGCCTTTCAAAAT
Organism: Struthidea cinerea; assembly: GCA_013397865.1. NCBI lineage: Eukaryota > Metazoa > Chordata > Aves > Passeriformes > Corcoracidae > Struthidea > Struthidea cinerea. Next base: position 214,255 of record VZTI01000218.1, read on the forward strand.
GACATGGAAAGTGAGGCACTAATGACTAAACTGTCTGACCGTGCCAGAGGGAGCCGAGTTTAAATCACTGATTTAGGGCAAAGGCTGCTCCAGTCACCCAGGCCATGAGGGGATTCTTGCTCGAGGAGCAGAGGGGGCTGGGGGTAACACGAGCTCTGCCTCACTCCCTGAGAGCCCTGCTGGCTGCTGGAGCTGGCCTGCTCTGAACAAACACCTCTGAGAAGGAGTTTTGACCTTTTCATCTGCTGTTTTGTCTCCATTATAACATTACTGTAGGCCTTGCTTCTGTCTGTTCGTTTTTTTTCTTCTTGACAGATGGTTTGATACAGCCCTTAATTCTTGACAGCAAAGGAGCAATATATATTTCTCTGAGTTTCCTCTACTTCTTAATTTATTTTACAGTACTTCGGAGTCCCAGAAGTATTACTGTAAAACTTGTTTTAATGGTACCCCTGAAATCCCAAGAATTAAAGTCAATTGAAGGAGAATACATGTGATATTTTATTATGATGTTAAGGACTCTCTCCCAGGTTATGCAATCTGTTTTACTGCTCCTTCTGCATTTTCATTCTTTTCTGACTCTGCTGCAGCTTAACAAGCTGTTTCTATCTGTCATTTTGTTCTTCCAAGACCCTCTCCTTCTTTCCATTTTGACACGTAAATGTAAATTATCTTGCTGGTGTAACTTTTAGTTCAAATTTCAGAACTAGGATTTAAAAAGCTTAACTGTGGTGCTAAGGACAAGGGGGAGTGGTTTTAAACTTAAAAAGAGGAGATTTAGGATAGAAATTAGGGAGAAATTCTTCACTGTGAGGGTGGTGGGGCACTGGAACAGCTTCCCAGAGAAGCTGTGGCTGCCCCATCCCTGGAAGTGTCCAAGGACTTCGAGCAACCTGGGATAGTGGAAGGTGTCCCTACCCATGAAAGGGATGGAACTGGATGAGTTTTAATGTCCCTTCCAACCCAAACCAATCTCTGATTTCATGCTCCTTGCCCCTGATTTTTTCCAAGGCTCATTCCCGTCACACACTTCCCCTTTGAGGGCTTTGTGGCTTTGTTAAGTCATGGTTTGAAACCACCCAGAATGTGCTACAAACTCTGTGGACTCTGCTAAAACGCTGGTGAGTCCACTATTGATTGCACGGGATGGGCATTCAAGCATCACCTCAGGTAAAGCTCTTGTCTGGTGCTAGAACACGCTGTACTGTCAATTATGCAGCTAAAAACACTTGCCAGTGTTGGCTCGTCCCCCTGAACTATAATGGGAAAGCAGCTGGATCAATACGTTTGACTTATTTTCCATTACCACAGGAAGGTCAAAGTCATTGTTCGCCCTCACGAATTCCTGTGCTGCCAGGCTGATGCAGCAGCAAAATGTGGGGAATAGACACGGGAGGTCTTCAGCTCAGCAAAATGATCTCAGCAAGAGGGCAACAGCGAGTGGCTAAAAACGAGCTAAATGGGAAAAAAACATAACCCCAGCTTTGGGTGATGTCCACAGAAATTCAGCTTCCAATTTGTGTCGTGTTTTGCTTCAGCGTCAGCATCTCATTTGAGTGTTCCTGAAGTTGAGATTTTTTGGCTGGAGAAACCTTAAATACCCATCAACTCTTTTCCTTTTTCATGGAGGGAGGCAGAAAACCAGCGATGTCTGGGGTTTGGAGCACAATTCCTAACAGTTTACTTGAGCTCTTGCTCTCAGTATCTCTCGGTGCACTTTTCCTTCTCAATGTCTCTCTCGTCGTGAGGGCCCAGGACTGACCCCAGGGTTTGAGGTGTGGCCTCAGCAGTGCCCAGCACAGGGGACAATCCCTGCCCTGGTCCTGCTGGCCACACTATTGCTGGCACAGGCCAGGTGCCAGTGGCCTTCTTGGCCACCTGGGCACTCCTGAGCTCACGTTCACCCCACATCCAGTAAAGGATGGGCATTATCTTCAGCCCTCTTCTTGCTGCTGATGTATTTACAGAAACATCTTTTTATTGTTTTGTCGCAGTAGCCACCTTGAGTTCTGTCTGGGTTTTGACCCTGCTAATTTTCTCCCTGTATAACCTCATGACATTCTTGCATTAGAGTTCCCTGCTCCTTATCCCAAAGCTCATTAACTCTCCTTTTATTTCTGAGTTCTACACAAAACTCTCTGTTTGGCCAGGCCTGTCTTCTTTTTAAAATTTGCTGCCTTTCCCTTGCTTTGAATCTTGTGAGTCCCAGGCACTGACCTTGATTTTGTGCTATTTCTCCTGCACTCTGCTGGGACTCTCCTGGACTCTGCCAGAAAGATACTAAGAATAATTTATCCGCATAAGATTCTGCTTTTCACTGACCACTCCAGGAGCTGTGCAGAAATGAAGGCTAAATTTGCTTTCTTCAAAGACAACATAGATTCTGGAGCCCTGTAACCACACCCCAATTTTGTGGGATGGTTTTGTGTTTGGGATGGTTTTCTCATGGGTCTCACATCGCTGAGGCAGAGAAGACTGAGGAATCAGGGATCTCATTCAGACTGAATGAGAGTGTTTGCAGCTGAGAGGGGGAAATGCCGCTCTCTTTTCTTTCGAGGTATTATGAAATATCCTGCTGTGATTGCCACCTCTTTTATCTCAAACTGCCTCGGCCTAGTTCTTAAAGATGAGAGGTTTTCACAGGTGCACTGATCATGAGCATGAATTTGTGATGATGCCCAAAACACAGTAAGAGGAAGAGTAAGGAGAGTATAAGAAAGGACAGCAGAAATAAAAGAAAAGGTGAGCATAAGGTTCTTTAAGTGGCAAATCCTTAGCGAGGGGAAAAAGGGGGTCACTTCCCTGTGGAAATGTTGGTTAATATTACTGAGCTTAGCAAGTTGTTGTGGTATTGCTGGGTGTGATGCTCCTGCTGGGTATTCCCTGTGCAGATATCCTGGGCTTGTATAGCAGATCAGACCCATTCAGGGCAAATTTTTATTAGACTTTCCTTAGGTTTAATAATTTAGCTCATTGTCAGCTTGTTATTAGCAGAATATCTGTGATTTTTAGTGGAAATTATAGCCCTGCAAGGACATTCAATAAACCTACACCCATCTCAGCATAACTCCTCTGAGTTATGTCCTGTCTCCTTAAAATTGTCCATGGAATGAAGAATGAACACAAATCACTGCTCCTGGCAAGAGAGCAAAACAGCTTCCTCTGAGAGACTTCAGAGTGGATGGCTTGGATTGCTTTGTTCATGCACTCACCTTCTTGTCCTAATTTTGGAAAGGAATTGAGGCAAAATCAAGCGGAATCAACACAGTGAATAAATAATGCCTTGTCTTTATATAGCATTTTCTATACACCAGTCTCACAGAGTCCTCGTGGCCGTGCTATTTCAGGCATTTTGTGTCTTATGTAACAGAGCTGTCCTACCGCTGACTTTGAAATGGATTGTCTTGGCCTTCAAATCATCTACTGACAGTGCATGCCACAGATCCTCAGCTGCTTCTTCCAGCAACTTTTAGTGTTTTCTTGTGGTTCAGTTTTAAATCTGCAAAGGAAAATGAGGAGTTCTGCTTTTTCCAGGTGAGTTTGAGCTGACAGATGCATCTCAATTGCAGAAAAACATTGGAAAGAGAGACTTTCCCCACATGCACCTTATTTTCTGACCACATCATCAATAACATCCTGCACAAAATGAAGGAAGAGAATTAAATTCACAACTCCGTGTAGTTTGCCACTTTTTACATTGTTGGGTTGATAACACAGATGGTTGAAATGATTTGTCCAGCTTTTCATGTCACCCCAGCCATCCTGTGTTGTTTAAGGAGAGGATAAGGCACCTCCAAGGTGTCATTTTTATTACCCAGAAAGGGCTATCCAAGAGAGGCTGAGTGGAAAACTCTCTGCATGACTGGTTCTGCAGGTGATGTGCTGTGTCTGTTACATCTATGAAGTGAAATATTCTTAAGTTTAATTCTATGGAAAACAGCTCTCCTTCTGAATAATAGTTGTAAGTTTTAGATATAAAGACTTTTCTCGACACAAATCTGATCCAAAAAGTGGCATTTTCCAAGTTCTCATTTGTAGAGTCTTATAAAAAAAAGTGTTCATATTAACATAACCATATTTATTTGAGAATTTTAGTTTTGTACTTACATTACTTTTTAAATAAAGTAGCTCAGCTTAGTTCTTAATATAACACAGACCACAAGTCACCCAGAAATCTTGAAAGTGAGAGGTTTTCTTTTACTACTTTATTTTTTACACTCCACGGGAAAGAACACAGTGTTCATCTGGAACCAGGAGAGCTTGTGCCTGATTATACCCAGCTATTTAAATACTGGTTGTTATTATACTGCAAAATACCACGTGCATTTCTTCATTTTTTCTTCTTATTCTTCCAGGTTGAGGAAATCTATTTATTGATGTGCCATAAATCATTCTGTTCCACATCCTAATGTGTCAAAAGAAAACCTTTTGGGTGACAAGAATCAAGGGTCCGTTTAACTCAAGGACATATTCACTGGTGCTCCTCACAAATACCGTACTGTAAATACATAAAGAAATTTATCCTGAAAAATAAACAGAGCTGCAAGGTCATTTCAAGAAATATTTCATGTAGTTTTTTTTTTGTTCTACTGTTCCCATGAGAGACCATTTTTATCATGCGGTCTAAACATGATAAAAACATTTTGGAGCCCAAAGGGAAATATTTTGTGTAGTAACTGATGGGGTGAGCACAATTAGTCTCCTCTTCCATGTGAAAACAAATATGACTGGGAAATGCAGCACAAAAACATTTGTGAGCTGCCATAGACTAATTAGGGAATCAATTTGAAGTAACACAACTGATGGAGGCAAAGCAGAAAGACTTCCCCTCTCTGCCTTCCTTTGCTGCACGTAAAACTCCATTTCCTTTCCTTTTCTGGGCAGAGAAGATAAAATGATTCAGAACTGGGCAGTGTTTGTTTGGGGCCAGCTAAAAATCCTTCCCAGTGTGACACAGTGAAGGATTGGGCTGATCATATTTACCCATCGACAGAGGGGAAATCTTGTTATTTATTTGTTATACTCATGCTGAACCTGCAAACTGAAAGACGTTAAATTTTAGAGTTTGGCTCCAGGGTTTGGCTTGAGCAAAGCCAGTGATAGCCAAAGGTATTAATGTCTCATCCCCCTTCCTGGGAGGGCTCTGTGCCATCCAAAACACCTCAATCCCAAGGAGCATCCATCTACTCATGACCTAAGGAGAAGCCCAGTCCTGGAGCTGAATGGACAAAGTGACCACACTCATTTGGGAGGAAGAACTGAATTCAGTCCTCTATATCTTAGCAACATCTTACTTTTTTAAAGACCAGATAAAGCTCTCTGTCCTATTTTATTATTTCCTCCCTTGGTTACAGTCTTCCATCCAGTGGTGAGGGATTTGTTATTGCAAGGTCAGTGCCATGATGTTGCTACCTAAACCTCATCACATTTTAGTTGCCTTTCCTCTGAATTTATTAACTTCAGTTCAAGCTGTGGGGTGCTTGGCATTCAGAACTTTGAGGGTTTTCTGGGTATTTGCTGTATGTGACTAAGAAACCTGGCCCTGTTGTGATGCATGGACTAAAGATTGGATTTGTGTGACAGGGAATGGTGGAACAACTCGTTTGCCTCGGACTTTTGAGGCCACAAACAGAAGCAGATAAAATTGCAATGTCCCTGGCCTGTGGCTTTTGCCACCATCATGAAGAGCCTCTCATATAATCCACAGAATAAATGTGGCAGAGGGAAATTGCTGGCAACAAGAGCGGGAGCAGTTTTGCATTCATGATTTTGAGCTTCTTATTGAAAGCCAACTCTTCCTCAACAGCTCTCCCTGATAAAGCGACTTCCACAAGAGAGACATCTCTCTTCATCTGCTTAGAGGGATGCTCCCTCTGCATTGTTATGTCCTAAAAATCTAAAAATGTGTTCACCATCCCTCAGAAGTTTTCCCCAGAGCAGCAACTTCTCTATCATCCCCATAACCACATCCCTGACTCCCAGGTTCCAGTCAGAGAAGAAAAATCATATTTGCTTGCACACTTTGGAGTTTTGAAAAACTTTTACTGCTGAGGGAGACATCCAAGAGGCAGAACATTCAGCTTGTCTGACCTGTTTGCCATGGACCACATCAGTCCAATTCCTCTGGTATTCCTCATGTCTATAGAGCCAGATTACTACACTGAATATTTTTATGAATGCTTTATCAGTTCCTTGCAGCCAGGACTCAAACCTCCCCTCTCTGCCTTCCTTTGCTGCACGTAAAACTCCATTTCCTTTCCTTTTCTGGGCAGAGAAGATAAAATGATTCAGAACTGGGCAGTGTTTGTTTGGGGCCAGCTAAAAGCCCCAAAGAGAGGCTGGCTGATAAACAGGGAGAAATACATGGATTTGCTTGGGGCTTTTTGTCTATTAGTTGTGGGTTTAATAAGGAAAATGTAGTTACCTGGGAAAAATCATGGTTCAAACTGAAAGACGGCAAGTTTATGTCAGACATTAGGAAGAAATTGTTCCCTGTGAGGGCAGTGAGGCCCTGGCACAGGGTGCCCAGAGAAGCTGTGGCTGCCCCATCCTGGAAGTGTCCAAGGCCGGGTTGGACGGGGCTTGAAACCACCTGGGATAGTGGAAGGTGTCCCTGTCCATGGCAGGGGGATTGGAACTAGATGATTTTTAATTTCCCTTCCAACCCAGCCCATTCCAGGATTCTCTGATTCTGTGGTTCATTATTCCAACAGTGGATTTAAGGGAATGACATTATTTAAGGGTATTGACATTATTTATTGTGCAGCACACTCATACCCTGCAGTTGTAGCTGATTGTTCAATCCCTTTCCTCACCACTTCTCTTTTCCCCCACAGATCCATTTAACTTGAGGAGTTGAGATCCTGTGGGCAAAAAGGTGGGAGAAAAAGGAGAAATGGTGGGAATGGAGTTGGAGAAAATCTGTAAGGTGAGGGGGGACAGGTGGTGTGATTTGAATTCAAACCCAAAGGTGAAAGAAGGAGGCTTGAATGAAATCCAACCCATCACAGTGGGGTTTGATCAGCTTTGGCTTGTTAAACCAGTGAGAAATGATGCTGCAACGTTTTATCAGGAGTAAAGTCCTATGAAAGGGCTATGAGAGCTGAGGAAATGAATGATTATTAAGGCTGGAAACAGCAGTGATGAGGGACAGCAAACATCTACATCTGGGCTTAGTGGAGATGCACAGTTGGATGGAATTTAGAGATTTTTGAGGTGTGGGAGAGCAACTGGATTTGGCAAAACGTCCCTGTGAAATGGCAGATTAATGGAGGAGAGGTTGATCTTCAGAGGGTCCGTGTGACAAAGCTGAGGACAAAACCAGGAGGGCTTAGACAAGACTATATTTGCCTGTGACAGTCATCCTAAACCACCAAGGAGTCCAGCCCGTCTCCCTCAGATGAGTTGTGAATCCTGATAAACCCATGTGCATACTTCAAACAGATTGAAACCCAGCGTAACTAAACCCATATTGAATTGCAAACCAATGCAAGGTTATTCCAGTTAAAACACAGCATTCGGAGGGGAAACACGCACTGAAAAAATGAGCCAGGAAAAAAAATACATATTTTTTATTAAAAAAACCCCTGTATACGGGCTAAATCAGCCTCCTAAAACCATTTCTAGGAGGCTGAAGACTGATTTCTCTGCTGTTGAGACAGAAAAGCCGGAGCAGAGAGGAGTGAAGTAATTCCTAAGATAGCACTGGCAGAAATCAGAAAGCCTTGCTGAACTATTTGTTCTCTCCACTACACCCATTTCTTATTCTCAAGAGTGAACTGAGATTGTAAAATATTCCAGGTTTTAGTTGCACTTTGTCCGTTGCATCTGTCTGTAAAATACCTTTTTTCATTGGGGGTGGATTGAAAGGGAAGAGAAATATTTAGTGACAGGTTCTTCAGACCATTCAGACACCTGCTTTTTCTCTCCCCAGATTATTATTTATTATTTATTCTCCTTTTCAATGAGTTTAATGATACAGCACCATACCAATTTTTATTCTGATGCATTATTTCTCCTTGAGTCTCTTGAGTAGGTTGATAGGGAACAATGTCCACCTCACAAGGACAGGAGATGGAGAACATTCCCTCTATTTCTTCCCCCCTTGGAAGTTGTGCAGAATTGCTTTCCTTAAGTGGGAACAGAGATTGAAAACCCTGCCAAGAGCCCAAGCTCAAAGGTAAATATTAGTGTCAGAGTACAAGTAAGGAAAACACTTCTAATTTTATTGTGCCTTTCATCCGAGTGTTTCAAAACATCTCCCAGATATTGATCAAGACTTTCTGAGGGATGTTTTATAGGTCAAGCATGTCAGTACGAATTTCCCATCACCATGTAAGAGGTGAAAAGCCACTAGAATGGAAAGAATGCTTTCTGTTGTTTGTTTCTAACAGCTGAGGGAGGGAAATCAAAATAAAAGAGTTCAATTATTTTTGTAATAATTGGGGGGTTTTATGCTTATGCGTGTGTTTAAGGGGGTGTTTGGTGAGAAATACATAAAGAAAAAGTTCCTGGATTCAGAATTAACCCTTTTATGTCATCTCTTTGAAACAGAATTATGGGGGTAGCACACATTTATTTAAAGTTTCCTTCATAGACCCTTGGAATAGAAGAAGATTAAATGATGCTGAAATCAGATATGATGAAACTTGTTCATGTTCTTTCCTCATCCTGGTTCCAGCACTTACTCAGACCCTGTAGCCAAAGCCTTTTGCCCTTTCCACTGCTCGTGCAGACTGTTCCTTAACCAGTTTTATTCCAGCTGATGCCATGACATTCCTGTTTTCCATGAGGTGTCTTTTCCAACCAGATTCCTTTCGGGTGTGGAGAGTTGAACATAATGATACAAATACTTTACACTGCTGGTTGCTCTCCAGAGTAACCTACGAGTAGAATGCAGAATGCAAATCAAAATTCAGTCAATCAAAACCAACCTGAAATTTGAGTGATCTCATGTGATTGGCATACTTTCTAAATTAGTTATACATTTATATTCTGTTGTTTGAGCTCAGTATCCAAAGGGAATTTCCCACCTTTTTAAAAACAGAAGCCAGATTTAGGGGGAGCAGTATAAAAGCCAAGAGAGCTCGAAGGCAGAAAAACTTCTTTCCACTGCAAAACTTAAAACAAAAAGCTGGAAGGCTGGAAGAAATCTTTAGTATTCAGGATGTAGAACACTGTAGATGGTGTTATTACTCCAAGAATTGGAAGGAGAGTTCCAATAAAACTTTGCAATTTAAGGCATTTTCTTTTAGTATTTCAATTGGATTCTTGGGGAACAAGTTTATGGGGATTATATGCAAAAGAGACTCGAAAATTTGTCTTTTAATTTTTTTTTTTTAAACCCAGTTTCTATAAAGCTTTAACAGTGACACAGGTGTTGTTTAAAAACACTAAGACGTAATTATCCGAGATGTGGAGAGTTACTAATGATTCTTGGAGAGAATGAGAAGCAATTTGGTTGTGCTCTGTTAATGTGTGAAGTGATTTATAAGGGGAGCAGTAATGAATGTTGTCACTTCTAAACAAAACAAAGCACGTGTAAAGAACATTGATCTGTCCTTTTTTTCCCCCAGAACTTAGATGGATGAAGATTGCAACATCAGCAAGTTTAACTAAGTTGAGTTAACCGCCAGCTACAAACTTTTCTTCTTCAAAGATATTTGTCTCATTCTACATAAACCAGGTTTTTTTCTTTTTGCTTCATGATCTATTTCAACTTTGATCCACCCAAAGGCAAGCGCATATCCAAATAAAGCAAAATAAATGAGGAATTACCATTATTCATTTTTAATATTTATATCGTCTTACTCGAGATGACAACCAGACTCTAGTTTTGTTTTACTCCTTTTTTTAATAAAGAACACCATGCCCTTGATTAGAGGGAAATTAATACAAGTTTATGACCACAAGCCCTGCAATTTCAACCAAATTATTCTGTAGTCACGTCTTGTTTACCTGTGGATTCATTATCCTGTTTGGTGTGGCAAAAACTTCTCATAGGATCATAGAATATCCTGAAGAACTTCTCTCAGTGTAACCCCTTATTTATTTATTTATTTATTTATTTATTTATTTATTTATTTATTTATTTTTAACATCTCTTTGCCATCCAAAGAAGTTTAAATAATGGAAGCAAGAGGTTTTTTAGTAAATGCTCTCTTCTTGGTTAAAAGAGTTAGAACAAACTGTTGGTATTGCAAAAATAATCAATGAACAAATACCCTCATGAGACACAGAAATTAATTTACAAAATTAAATGTGCTAAATATGTGCTAAATATATCGACTACGTTGCCTCTTATGAAAGATCAAACTTAATGACATTTGATTACTAATCTTTCATTTTTCAATTAACACGAGCAAAATATATGGACTGATATCCTATTCCCTATCTCTTGATCTCAGAGAGAAAATAAATTCTTTGGTTTCTACAAGGGGACATCCCAGATGCACTTTCCCAGGGAAAGGATTCAGGTGTCTGGGAAATCTGGGAGGATAAAAGAACAAACAATTTGTCTGCAGGTTCCAGCTCATTTTTTTTTTCCTACTCAATATTCCCCTTTCCCTCCCTCTCCCTGGGAGCAGGATGGTGCTACCCAATTCTCCTTTGTTGTGGGGCATTGGTGGGCACAGCAGATAAATCATTCCAAGGAGCATAAAAACAAGTAGATGGTTTGGATCATCACACCTGGGTCTTGATCCTGTGCCATGGCCCAGCATGAAGAGCTAAGAACTTCTCCATATCCAAACAAATTGAGAATTCCATCCAAATAGACAACACAGCAACATTTTTATAAAGAGCTGAAAGTCATCCAGAGAGAGAGCAAACAAACTGCAGTCATTTCTCCAGCTGTCAAAAGGCACTTGACAGAATTAACCAAAATTAGAGTGGATATCTCCAGTTTGTGAGTAAATGTAGCTTTAGTTCTCATTTTGCTTTCATAATTGGAACAAGACACGGTAAAATTGTCTGGACGCCTCCGTGTTAGAAATAAATTAGTTCCCCTTCATAGTCTCTTAAGAAGAGGGACTTAGCAAAGCCTGCTGCTTTCTGCTTATTTACTGAGGCTCTGCAATTATAACGAGGCAAATACAACTTGCTAAATAGCGAGAATACAAATAGAAAATTAAATCTGCGAGGAGCTGCCTTTGGGCACAGACAATAATTCAGCTGCACACACCTATTTGCATTTCATCAGGCTGGAACATTAGAGTGCTACCACAACATAAGCAAACGTGGTTTGGACTGAAGGTAGTGCCATGAGGGGAGAATTACAGATTCTCAGCTGGCTCTGATCATCTGAAGATGACCAAATTCTGCTCAGGGTCCTCCTTAAGGGGATCACAAGCCCCAGTTGATGAAATACCCAGGGAATTTCCTCCAAACAGGGCTGGAAGAGGCGTCAGTCTCGCTGAAGATGGATTGATGCAAAGGAAGTGATGGAAGCCTGGATTGGATGTTGGGATAAGTCAGTTGGTGCTCAAATCCAGACTGACCACCAGCTCTGCAGGAGCAAACACGAGATAGGGGAGTGTTAACCAAATCTACCTCCATGTGCTTCTCCTCACCTCAAAATCCAAGTTTTCCATGTCAGATGGGAATGGTCTTTATGGGAACATTCCTCAGCAGGTCTCCAACCCTTCTTCCTAAGTCTTCCTTTTCTTTTTCTTTCATATTTGTATCCACATTTCCCTCACCTCAAAATATTTAGGATAATGGATTATCTTCTGGCAGCTCCAATATTATTTTCCTCTCTCTCTCCCCTCAAGCCCACTGACCTCTCAGTTCATTTCACTGAGCCTGTTAGGGCTGATCCCCGCAAATCCTTTCCTCTGCATCCTATCCTACCTTTTAGATTTCCTGGGTTGCCATCCCATAACACCAAGAAGCCTTTCAAATTCCCATCAGCATATGGAACAGCACTATCATCTCCCCTGAACTCAAAATGAGGAATAGTTGTTGTCCATCCAAAGGCATGAAATAAACGTTCCACTCAGGAGCTTTTGTTTTGAAGCTCGTTATGTTCACTTTGTTTCTCTGAGATTCATCTTGGTTTATGAACACAAGGTGCACCCACCATGGTGAAACAGGTATCCCACACCTGACTTCTCACACCCTTCACCTTCTTTTTTTTGTTCCAAAAGAACCCAAGTTTGCTTATTTACTTCTTTGTTTGCTTTGTTCATTTGTCTTTAACGAAAATGACAAATAATACTCTTTGCTCTGGGACGGTAATAAGTCTTCAGGGCAGTCTCTCAAGTATTCGTATTCTTCAGAAAGTAAAATAATTTTTCATCTAGTTAATAAAAAAAGGAAATTAGAGGTCAAGAGTCAAGCATCCACTGATGTTCTAATATTCCATTTCTTTATTACCTTTGTATGAAGTGAAAGAACAAAATTACAATTACTGGAAAATTTTTAATAAAATTGGATTATAGTGTTGGTAGATATATGACTCTTGGCACTCAAAGTTCTTGAACAAGCCCTGAAAAAATGCTGGAAGGAGACCCTCTTCTATTAAAGTCAAACTAAATTTTAGTGATGGCTTCCAAGTCCAGAATTTCAGTGTATTCTGAGTGTTCTTCAAACAGCTTTCATGATGCACTTCAAACCTTGACTTCTACAGAAAGAAAAGTCTTGTCTCTTGCCCATGTTTCCTCCATGACTCCAGGGTTTCTTATGGTGATGTTTTTACCTTTTCATTTGTCTTCCCCCAAAACATGAAGAATCCTGTCCCAGAAACTCCAGCAAAGTTTCTTCTCTTCTTTCTCACTTCCTTCCACCACCCCTTTCAGTTAATTCTTGTGACAGTCAGTTCTGCAGCGCCGCTAACACTGAGTGGGGAACTCTTACCCAGTAGTTGCTTCCACAGTTGAGGTGTTGGCTCCCTTGTTCTCTCCTAAACTTACTTTATTTTTATCTCAAGGAATATCTCGAGCATTTGTGCTTGGAATTCTGATTTGTTGAGTGGGCTTGCAGTTCTCTGGAATTATCTAGAACTTGTGGTTTAAATCCAGCCAGGAATTTGACACCACACAGCTCCTCATTCACCCTCTGCTCCCAGCAGGATGTAGGGAAAATAAATCGGATGGTAAAAGTGAGAAAACTTGTGGGTTGAGATAAGAACAGTTTAATAATTGAAATAAAATAATAATAGTGACAAAAACAACAACAAGGATAACAATAACCACAAAAACAATAACCATAATCATAACCTTAATATAATATAATGAAAAGGGAAATATTTTTTTAAAAAGAGAGAGTGCAATAAACCTGCAGAAAAACAAATGATGCAAATGAAAAACAATTGTTCATCACCAACCAAGCAATGCCCAACCGGTGCCCAAGCAGCCATCCCTGGCCAAATTTCCCACTAGTTTGTATGCTGAGTATGACTCCATAGGGTCTGGAATATCCCTTGGGACAGTTGGAATCAGAAGAGAAAAGGCCTCGACTCTGTGCAAATGCTGCTTAGAAATAACTAAAATATTCCTGGATTATCAACTCTGTTTTCAGCACATTTCCAAAATTTAAACCCATATTAGCAACCATGAAAAAATTAATGCTGCTCCAAAAAAAAAAAAATCGGCACATGGGGTTTTCACTGTGAAGGGAAGAGAAAGGGTATCTTGTTCCCTAGAAGTCTTAATTCCTTAGAAGACCTAATTCCTTAGCAACTCTATTGTGACAGACAAGAACAGGAGTTGGCTACCATGATAACGGGGTTATATTAACAGGGATTCCTGGATTTTGGATGTTTTTTCCCCTGTGTCATTGCAGAAATTCTTCCTGACCTCATGGATTTTTTTCACAGAATTCACCACAATAAATACCAGCTACAGAAATACATTATTCACAACATTAGGTTAGATTTGATTTACTTCCTGGGACCGAATTCCTTACCAGTTCCCAGGGAGCCACAGTCATGCACAGGAACATTCCTTTTCCATAAAAAAACTACCAGGACTTTCAAAAATTCAGCATCTCCAGTACAGTCCCAAAGGCATTTCTGGGGGCTGTTCAGTGTCCTGAATTTCCAGGAAGGTCAGTAAACTGGAAAGCTGTAAGTTGCTAATAAATTTTAAGTTCTGTGCCCTGTAAATGGAACCCAAGAGGAATTAGGATCCTGTTGCAGTGACTTAACATAGACACTGTCCCAGTGCAGTAAATCTTCTCTATGTGCCGTGATTAGAGCTGTGATTTAGGATCTTTTCAGACACCTACAGTAAATAACAAGGCTTTTCGGTGCTTATTATGTCATCATACATCCTGCAGCCTTCCCATTCAATTCTCTTTTCAGGATGGATTTTAGGGGACCTACAGGAGATTGTCTGGAATGGTTAACACTCTCCTTTTCCTTGCTTCTTTGTGGATCTGAGTCACAGGCACATCTACACAGGCTCCTGGGCTCCCTGCCCAAACAAACCAGCAAGTTCCCCTTCAGGAAAGCATCCAGAAGTTGTTGGCAAGATAAACTCGGCTCCAGACAGTTGGCTCCAAGCAGTTACGGATGTGAACCGTGTCTAATTCTGATGCCCTTCATCTTCTGTGCTATCCCAGAAAGATTTGTGCATTCCAATACTTTTTTTTTCCCACCTATAAACACATGAATCAAGGAATGAAATGCGCCCTCATTGCCGTCCTGTAAAAACAGAGCTGTGGGGTGTTACAACACATGAACAAAACACCTGCAAAAAACCCTCCAGTAATTCCATTTCAGGATGTCTTCAAACCATCTCTACCTCTCCCCACTTTCATTCCTCACTCAAATATGGAATCAAAGAATCACTGAGGTTGCAAAAGACCTCCAAGACCATCGAGTCCAACATTTGACCCATCTCCACTGTGTCACCCAGCCCAGAGCACTGAGTGCCATGTCCAGTCCTTCCTCAGACACCTCCAGGGATGGGGACTCCAAACCTCCCTGGGCAGCCCCTTCCAATGCCTGACCACCTTTCTATGAAAAAATTCCTCCTGGTGTCCAACCTGAACCTCCCCTGGCACGGTTTGAGGTGGTTTCCCCTCATCCTGTCCCTCGTTCCCTGGGAGCAGAGCCCGACCCCACCCCTGGCTCCACCCTCCTGTCACAGGTTCTGCACAAAATGAAGCCCAGAATCAACAAATTCCTTCCTGCGCGACCAAAACCTCCCAAACTTTTGTGTAGAAAACCGAAAGTGAGAAGAACAATTTGGCTGAGATTGATTCTCTGCTTTGTGGCAGCAATACTAATAAAGCAAACTTCGTGCATTTACCCTGGAAGATGCAATAATGGAATTTAAAAGGCCGTGTCTAAATGCAAGCTGTGTTTTTTGGAGGCTAAACATTTTTTGTTTTTTCTCTTTGTTCTTCATCAACTGCTGAAAAAGTGTAGTTGAAACTTGCTTCCAGAGCTGCATTCTGGAATAGAAAGTATTTAAAAATTTTTATTAAATAAGAAAGAGCTGGAACTGCCAAATTTAAAAAGAAAGGGAAATGTAGGTATTGAAATAATAACACAGGAAATATTTTAATATTTTTTTTTCTGTAATAGATTGATTTGAATTCTAATTAGAAAACAAAAATAATGGCTTTTGGATGTTGTTTTTCAAAAAGAAGTTTCTACTTCTTTTTTCAGCTCTATAAGTCACTTCTTCTTTAGGAATTAAAAGAAACAGGTAATCTTAGAGAAACGAAGGTAAGACTGTGAGGCAGCTACACATAATTTCAGGTTAAATTGTTTTCAGCCTGTCTTCTGTCACAGCTGCTTTTAGTGCTTGTTGGGGATATGGAAATGTCTCTGTAGCTGCTAAAAATAAAGAGCACTTGAGTAGGGATGGAACGAAAAGCCATTTTTCCTGTGTTTTAAAGTGCTCTGTACTTCACACACTTAAGTCACACTGGAGATTTTATTAGGTGGAAACAGAAACCTCCTTTCTTTGGAACTTCTAGGAGAAAAAATGGCTTTTGAGCAAGAAAAAGAATGCAATTTCAGGTTTGAAGTACAACAAAAACTCTACGACATTTTCAATTATTGCAATGCTCAAGACACTATTTATTTAATATCAAGCATAAAATAATACACAACGTGTGTAGAGTATATACAGCAGATATCTTTTAAAAGAGGACCAAAAGGTAACAGTTAGAATGAAACATAAATATTTTGACACTGGAGGAACCCTTGATCGAAAATTTACCTCGCCTTTAGCATTTTCTTCTTGCCTTTCACTTCTCAGGTCTGTGTAGCTCCATGAAATGTTTGGCCCTGAGTCAATTTTGTTTTTTTTTTCAGGAAAAGTGTTTTACTGGATCATTTCCATGGATGTCAGCACCTGGTTTTGATGGAAAAAAGTAAAGATTGTCCTCTGGGTTGAGTATTTATTTATTCAGGTGTGTGTCTGGAGAAAGTTCTACCTTCTTCCTTCCCTTCTTTAGATGCTCTGTACAACACATCACAATTTTTCAGACTAAGTCAGAAAATTACAGATTCAGAGTTTTTTTTTATAAGTGCTCAGATTCCAGGAAGCCAAATTTTGTGAGTCATTGATTAGAAAATTTTAATAACAAACAAAATGGCTAAAAATGTAACAGACAGTGTTTCATCCCTCAAAACGGATGACCTTGGCTTTTCAAGGGGTGTTTCTTCCTTTTCTCTGACTACACAGGAAGAGCAGGTATTTAAAATGGCCAGAGCATATAATTTTTCAGTTGATTGAGTTCAGGTAAACTCAAATCAATTTTCTAAGCATTTCTTCTGCTTCATGTGTGCTAATTTCAATATTGGTTGTGGGTTGGGTTTTCTTCTGGGGAAAGAGATTTATAAAATTTTTTTCTTTGCTTTGTGTTTTCAGGGGTTTGTTTAAGTATTTCCTTTTTTTTTTTTTTTTTTTTTTTTTTTTTTTTTGACAAGGCAAAAATTTTTTTTTCTTTTTTAAGACATGACAAATTTTTT
Organism: Struthidea cinerea; assembly: GCA_013397865.1. Classification (NCBI taxonomy): domain Eukaryota; kingdom Metazoa; phylum Chordata; class Aves; order Passeriformes; family Corcoracidae; genus Struthidea; species Struthidea cinerea. The sequence goes on from VZTI01000218.1 coordinate 231,185, forward strand.
CTTCCCTTATTGAGCTGAATTTTTTCAGGGAAGTAACAGATTGTGACCAATATAATGCATGGTATACGGTGTGGTGGTGTTGTCAGCCAGCCAAGGGGAATGCAGAGAACAGCACCTCATTTTTCAAACTTTCCAGTTTTATTTTGGATTACTGAATTTCCCAGTATGATTTATTTCACTATTTCCTGTGTGTTTCCTATGCCAGAAGTGTCTCTTATGGGAGAGCAAAAAGTGAATGGCTTTCATCCTTTGTCAAGTGACAAAATCCATTTTGCAGTGATAGGACAAGGAAAAATGGATATAAATTAAAAGAAATTTAGGGGAATTTAGGTTGGATATTGGGAAAAAATTATTTCCTGTGAGGCTGGGGAGGCCCTGGCACAGGGTGCCCAGAGAAGCTGTGGCTGCCCCATCCCTGGAAGTGTCCAAAGCCAGGTTGGATGGGACTTGGAGCAACCTGGTCTGTGGATCTACAGCAACTTTGATTTGGACAATTTGTAAGATTTTAAAATAAGTTTATGTTAAAGGAACTTCGTTTCATCCTTTCATGTTTACTTGAGTGGAAATAGATCAAAATCACATCCATAGCTTGAATTTTTAATAATCACTTACAGATCTGCAAAATTAGAACAGAAATTGAAAGAAGCCAACACTCAGCAAGAATCATCTTTACTGGAAGTCAAATTCAGTATTTTTTCAACATATTTTGTTTCATTTTAAGCTTTTCTCAGTCATTATGTTTTTCTTTTGATTACATTATTGGCTGAGAATATTAAAGTGAATAACCAAACACATTTTGAACCTTTTTCCACAGGGACATGATGACACAGGTTTGCTGTAATATAATAAAAACAAGTATCTGCTTATGCTTTTTTTTTGCTTGTTTTAAAGAACGCTGGTAATCACTGTTGGAATACAGTCACAGGGGACTGAAAAATACTTAAAATACTTGAAAATTTGGTATGTGATAAGCACTGCTTCCCAAACTGGACGTCTTTCTCAGTATTAATTTTCTTTTTATTGTCACGCTGCATTTTTTTACCCTTTGTTTAGAAAAAAAATCTTGTTGAAGGGTTTTCCTCTCGTTGTTGACTGGGGGTCATCTCACTTAGCTACAGAGACCTGAAAGTTTGGCTTTTCCAGAGTGGTGATTCCAAGTATACTTTCCAACAGAATCAGAGAGCATTGCTGAGTCTGGCAGGGATTTCTGGTGATCATTTAGTCCTGGCCCACTGCTCTGCTTTGATCAGAGCCCCAACTAGAGCAGGTCCATGTCCAGATTGCTTTTGAACCTCTCCAAGGATGGAGACCCCACAACATCCTGAGGCAACTTGTTCCTCTTCAGCCACTCTCACACTAAAGAGTTTTTTATGCTTAAACTGAATTTCTGGTATTTTAGTTTCTGCCTTCTCGCTCTTGTCCTGTCACCGAGAAGAGACTTGCTCTGTCTTTAATTCTCCATCAGGTGTTTACACCCATTCGGAGATCCCCTGAGCCTTCTCTTCTCCAGGATGAGCTGTTCCAGCTCTCAGCCTGCCCATGTGGGTCAGATATTTCCATCCCTTTACCATCTTTATGGTATGGCCTCACTCCAGTATGTCCCAGTCTCTCCTGTACTGGTGCTTGGCACTGGACCCAGCACTCCAAATGTCTCACCAGAGCTGAGCTGAGGGGAGATAGCCCAGAAAAACTGTGGAGAACTCATCCCTGGAATTGTTCCAGGCCAGGCTGGACAGGGCTTGGAGCAACCTGGGATAGTGGGAAGTGTCCCATGGAAGGGAGCTGGAATGAGATGATCTTTCAGGTCCCTTCCAACCCAAACCATTCTGGGAGTCAGTGAAGGATCATCCCCCTTGACCTCCTGGCCATGATTCTCCCAGTGCAGCCCAAGATGCTGATGGCCCTTTTTTTGCCACATGGACACATTTCAGGCTCATGGTCAACTCATCATCCCTGAGGACTCCAAGGGACTTTTCTGCCAAGCTACTTTCCAACCTGTTGGCCCCTGGTCCATTCTTCTGCGTGGAGTTATTCCCCTTCAAGAATTAAAATGAAATATAAAACTCACTTAGACTTAACACTGAAATATTAAGATGTTGCTACATGAATCACTCTCGTGGCAATGTACTTGCATCTTATTCCTCTTGGCTTTAATGCATTCCAACAGGAAGTGAGTGCTTATACATCTTTCACGGGCTGGAATTAATCAGTCTGCTAAAAATCATAGAGAATATGTATGAGGGTAAAAGAACCCAATCATTGATCCTTCCCACAGCAAGCATATTATCCCTTTTTCTGTTTCTCAGCATCACTAAATAATCTCAGCCCGACTTTTGATGCTGCCTTTTGCTCCTTTAATCTTTGAAGAAAATTGTTCCAGTTTGCAAATTGAATGGATCATCACCGAATTAAAATCGAAGGAGGGTCATGAAGCTCTGCTGGTCTGACTCCCCCTCCCACTGCCTTCATTATTTAATGCAACATTTGAAAAGTGGCCTAAGCTTATGTGAAATTACAAATCTCCTCAGTGCATTGAGCAGAAGGAACAATTCTATTCCCAGGGCAGTTTTCTGATCAGAACCCTTTGTTCCATATGAACAGGTGTGTGCTTAAGTCATTTTGCTTTTCAGAGTGCAGAGACTCACCCCTTTAGTTTATTCTTCACAGCTGAATGAGTCTCACCTCCAGCAGGAACTTTGAGACCTTCTCAATGAAAATGAGAGCTTTGTTCAAACAGCACATCACACACCGAAGTTGCTTAGAAGTAGAAAGTGTTGCACAAGACTGGGATGGAGAACGACAGGTGAAGGTTCTCCCCCTTTTCAGGTGTTTTCTTTGTGGGGTCTGAGCCTACATTTGATCCCTTTGGCAAACTGAGTGAAACTTTCTCCTTGAGCAACCCCACAGAAACCAAAGGAACTCTCTGTGGGAGATGTTCTGCTCCCAGAGAGCAGATACAAAGACATTTTGATCTGTGAAAGATCAAAATTTTGATCTGGGCAAGAGCCTATACTGCTGGACAAGATTTGGGCAGAGAGATGGCTTAAACGACGTGTGGTAGATTGAGGGACAGACCCTTTATCTGACACCCTTTGGGACTCATTCTCTGCTTTGGCAGAGTCTGGTGTTTTCCATTCTGTGGCCTTCAGCTGCCATCAAATGCTGTATCTGATGGTGTTCACCCTCACGTGGAGTGATGCCATTCCCCTGTCTCACCTAGGAGTGTACAAAGCAGCTTTCTTCTCACATTTTAGGCTAGATTGCTGCTTTATCTAGCAGGTCAATTTATTATTACTGTTTTCTCCTCCTTTTTGTAGGCAACCTTCATCCTGTGCCCTGGAAGGAGCTGCGCCGGGGTGTGACTATTGAGTGTGGTTTTGCACCAAATGAGCTTCAGAGGTCCCTTTAAATATAAATCAGTCAGTGTTTATGGCCTGAAGCCAAGGCAGGAATATAAAAGACGTAAATCCAGGCAGTAATTCCTAGCAGGCATTCCTAGGATGGTGCTCTGTTGGTGAAAATGTTCTATTGGTTACATCAAAATGAGTTATGTGTCTGTCCCCCAGTGTTGGAGTGCACTGGGTGGTGGAAGCGAGATAGGCCCTGAGGATCAGAGAGAGGGGCTCTGTCCTGGGCCCAGAGGTGACCCTGGGAGTGCATCCAGGTCACCGGGGATGGACTGAGAGAGGATTGTGTGTTTATGGACAGACTGGGCCTAGGAGAAGTGTTCATTGGAGTTTGTGGCCTTATAGGGCATTGTTTGCCTGTTACCATAATAGGTAAAATCTGTGCAATGCCCCAGGTGATTGGGGGACACTGTGGTGAACATCTTTGCTGTTTATATGATGTGATATCCTGTTGGGTGCTGGGATTTAGGGAATTCTGACTGCGCAATAAATGGCTTTGCATTTTCCATCTGATGAGCAAAGTCCTTGCCCATGCATCATTACTGCAAAACCCCAACGTGCAGAGCATCCCTGCCCTTGACTGGGCAGAGACAATGGGAGGGGAAGGGCAGAAGAGGAGAGTGCTACAGGCTCCAGATGGAAATTGTCTTGCCTTTCCTAGTAAAGCTTCCCTCAGATAAGCAAATTCGGTGAGCCTGGGGCCTAAAGCTCATCCTCTTGTTGAACACGTGCGTCCTTTGTCATGGTTTTCATCACCACAAGACAACACAGAGGGTTGAGAATAATTTCTCAGTTTGCACCTACAGTCTGTTATTCCAGCAAGCCTTTGGTGCTGTCCCAGAATCCCAGAATGGTTTGGATTGGGAGGGACCTTAAAGAACACCTTGTTTTACACCTTCCACTATCCCAGGTTGCTCCAAGCCCTGTCCAACCTGGCCTTGGACACTTCCAGGGATGGGGCAGTCACAGCAACTCGGGGTAACTTGTTCTGGTGCCTTGCCACCCTCACAGCCAAGAATTTTTCCCTCATATCTAATTTAAATCTCTCCTTTTTTAGTTTAAGACCTCTCCCATTTACACTTACCTGTGTAAAAAGTCGCTCTCCCTCCTTTTCCACAGTCCCCTTTAGGTACAGGAAGGGGCTCTAAGGTGTCCCCAGAGCCTCTTCTTCTCCCTGAATAATCCCAGCTCCCTCAGCCTGGCTACTGAAACGGGCTTTATTAAAGCCCAGCCTGGTGTTAAAACCAGCCTGGTTTCTTCTTGTGTAGGATCCAAGTTAAACCAGATTTTTATGATGACACCACATCTACCTGGTACGACTAAAATCAAAATAGTGGCTAAAATCAAAATAGACCCAGTTTTTAAGGCCTTGTTAGAAATCACCAATAAAATACTCCCCTAAATGTACTCTTGAAAATATCAGAATATATTCTACACTCCTGTCTGCAGTCCTCAGTCCATGAAATGCATCCCCTGGCACCAGTGGCTCCATGTCAGCATCTCTACGAGTACAGACAAAGCAGCACAGGACAGAAAAAGGAAAGTTTTCTTTCTACAGGAGATGACGCAAACAAATGTAGGAGAGAAACTCCCTTTTAGCTTCCCCTCTCAATTTATTTCCATCCAAGCCGCCCTACTTCATTTATTAAGCATCTCCTCTTGATCTCTGCCAGAACAGGATCTTGCTTTAGGCAGACTCCTGGTTCTTGTGCACAGGAGGGAATAACTTGGTTTACTTTGCCAGAGTTCTTGGCAGTTTCTGACCCCCTTGAACTAAAGTAACTCCCATTTCTGTCTGTGGAAAATGGTGCGAAAAGCTGGCAAATTTGTGCTCTTCAGGTCTCAGGTAGGAAGCAAAATGTTCCTACCACAAATTTGATCTCCTCTCTGCACAGTTCTGGGTATGAAAGGAAGGGAATGGAGTGATAAAGTGTGAAATAAAACTGGAACTGGATTTGCTCTTCTGCCATCATGTTTCTTGCATCCCATGGTTTTCTGCTGGTCTTTGTATCTATTTTACCTTCTTATGAGAAGGGAGAGGGACTGGAGGTGATGACATGATGGGCACCAGGACCTAGATTGGAAGGGTGCAGCCATGGGAGGTGCATAAACCCAAGGGAGGGAGCATTTTTAAGTTCCTCAGCTTTTCCTGAGCAAAAAATGGACAAATTGTCGAATCTGGCTCTGCCTCATTTTATCCACATGCAAAACGAGGAGTGCACTGTTAATTTCTCTGCTGTGTATGAAGCACTGTGTCAAATTGGGAAAAAAAACCCATCACAGAGTTCAAAAAAGGCACTGCACAACAAGATAACATTTTTGGCAATAAAAGTGACAGTTCCCAAATTCTCTGTTTCATCTCTTTGATAAACTCATTTGAATCACAACCTTTATTTGCAACGTGGCCACAAAAATATGTGAGCAAGAGGGTGATGAGCCTCTGAACAAAACCCTGTCTCTGAATGTCCTTGCTTTGACACAGCGGGGCAGAGGATGTTGCATTTTAGGTTTAAAAAGGGATATTTAAGGTTGAAGAGGGGAATGGAAGCAAAAACCCAAACCCCACGTGTGTGTGCAGGTGTCTGCTGTGCCACCTCCCTCTCCTGGATTCAGAGTGACTTCGGAGGTTTAAGGGAGGGAAAACAAATGTTTGACAACCTCAAACTCCACGGATCAGAGATATAATGAATATTGTCTTACAGCGATATTTTTAGGCTAAACAAAAATAGTTGGGCGTCAGGGCTGGCAGTGGAATATTTGCTTGCGAAGGTGATTGATACTGACTTTAATTAAAATAGAACCTCCCACGCAAGTCCCTCCTCTCCCATTAAAACTCCTCTTGAAATTACTATCTATGTATTGTTCATAAATAGCCAGAGGTTTTTATACCTCATTCTTGGCCTGATCAACAGGAGGTTTGACCTTGACTTTGAAAGAACTGGGGTTTAATGTCAATAAATTCTATAATTTTCCATTTCATTTTTCTTCCCATACAAAAGTTTATTTATTTTCTCCTTTCTATTTCTCCTCAATCATCCACGTAGTGTCTTATTTTGTTTTGTTCTACTTTGTTTTCCTTCTACAGTACTCATTTTTTTCCTCATATTCTTCAATTTAATATATGCTCTTTGTCAGTGTTTGCTCCACAGCTGAGTATATTTTACATTTATCTGAATTAGATCTCATTTCTACCTATAACATTGATCTTCTATGGAAATTGTTCCTGTTTTCCTTCATCTGGCTACTCCTAATTCCTGAAACTTTCATCCATTAGCTTGAAACATATATTTATCAATACCGTAGTCATAGTTATTTATAAATATATCAAAAAAACCCTTCAGACAGAGAGCAGATCTTTCCATAAATCAGTGACCCAGATTTGCTCTGAGCTGTTTTTAGATGGAGCACACTTACTGTGACAACCCTTAATTTACATTGGGAAAGATGAAAACGTAACAAGAACTGGTATTGGAAAAAAAATTATATTTAAGCCTCTTTCCCTTGTGTTTGGAAGAGTCTTCCACTCAGAAACAACAAGAAAACACAGTTTTAGGACCATTAAAAAAATTCTCACAAATTTAGAAGGTTTAGCTTTATCACCTCAAGACCTCTTTTTCCACTAAAATTTATTATTTTCCTCATTTTCTTTCTGCCCTTAGTGCATCTTGACTGGCAGGACTTTCCCTGGATCATGGCCTCTCCGAGACTGAGGACTTTTGGGGAAAGGGAAGGTTCAGTTTAAACTAGCAAGAAGAATGGGACCACAACAATCCCTGTCACACCCTTTTCGACACGAAAATATTTCCATTTTTCTGTAAACAGAAGGATGTTTCTGATAATTGCATTTTCCCTGCAATTTGGCTGTGGAAAGCCAGCTCTCCCTGTTTTCCTGCTGCTCATTTGTGAGGTATGAACTGTGCTCTGCTGGGCAAAGTTTCACTCTGGGTTTTGCATCAGTGACATTTGAGCCGCTCTGGGGTTAAACCTGGGCTCAGCAACGGGGCTGGGGCTGATCTGTCTCATTATTGTTGTGACTCAGCTCGCACCTACACAGTGTGGGGGCATCCAGATGAAATCCCACGTTTCAAAAAGAAGACAGAAATATTTCCCCTTTTAGGATGTGTAGTCAATCCAAATTAATTGTCTATAAAAGTTCGTCAGTTGTGGGATGAGGGGTGTTATGTCAAAATGCCGTAACCACTGTTGTCAAACATTATGCAGCACACAGCTGATATTTCACCAGACATTTCCATGAAATCAGGAAGAAATTACTTAATATTTCTTCCCAATATTTAATTTAAATCTACTCTTTCATTTTAAGGCCTTTACCCCTATACAGCTATCACTGCATGCCCTTGTGTAAAATCCCTCTCCTTTTCCACAGGACAGGGTTGGGCAGCAGTTTAAATTGCCATCGAAGTTCGGACATCTCCCAGTTCAGTGGTTTTTTAACAAGACATAAGTTAGGCACACTCCATACATATATATATATATCCCTAAAATTCAGCTGCTTATTCCCAATGAATTAATTCTGGTGTACTCTGATTTGAAGGGGTGGAAAGATAAAAATAGGGGACTTCTCAACAATCCTTGATACTTCAGAACCTTGATACTTCATAATCCTCTTCAAAAATTTAGTGTGCCCTGCTTTGAATGTAGCTGGTCTTTGTTTCCCTCCTCTTCCTGAGAGGCTGTCACAAAGCCCTGAAAACCATAAATCCTGTAATTTCCACTCTATATGCATTCATACTCCATTTCTACCTGTTTTATCCTGACTCTCAGTGATTTTTTATTTAAATCTCTCTCCATCTGCTTTCACCCAGCCTGCTCCCTCTCAGTCTTCATTTCTCAAGGCTGGAAATATTCTCTGACTCCTGAAGAGTTTCCCATCCCCCTGGCCAACCTGGACATCTCTGTTTTTACAGCTTGGCCTTTCAGGCCCAGTAGAAAATTCCAGAAGATCAGGTAAAGATCCCTGATTACTGGAATTTCACAACAATGTTTATATTTCAGTCTGATTTTAGCTCTGAATGGTGAGTTTACTTTTCATTGTTGTGGGAATATTGGGATAAGAACGCTCGATTAGACTTAGGGATTGAGCCTGGGCCTGATGTGTGATGAAGATTAAAGATTGCTAAAAATATTTCCCATTATATGGTTTTTCTCGTTAAATCATTTGGTGAAGTTATGCCAGGCCCAGTCTCGATATAAAAGAGTTTTAATGAGGGAAAAGACAGAAAATGCTGCCAAACCCAGAGATCTTTCACCAAAATTTGTTCATGTCTTGGATCCAGGAACATGAGCTGGCATTCTCAGATGCCAAGGCATTCAGGGATGCTGCAACTCAAATTTATCCTGCTTTTCTTCTGGATAGCCGTGTAATATCCAGAGTAATACCAAGAGACATGTTTGTTATTACAAATGTGACACTGGTATGTGCTAAGAGATTTTCTGATCCAGGCACAAAACTGAATCTTTCTATTAGGATGATATTGGGAAAACGTTTTGCTGTTGGCCTCTAGAACTGCACATGGCGCCTGGAAAACACCTTCATTAAAACACAACAAAACAAGAAAAAGCCAAAGAATAGCAAAACTTCAACACCTAATGTACTGAAATAATCACAGAATCATAGAATGGGGTGGGTTGGAAGGGACCATAAAGAACATATTTCCTGTTCTTTGCAACAGTCTTAGGTCTGAGTAGGAAATGTGCTGTGTGATCCAGTGTTCAGGATTAAAGGAAACAGAAGGAAAAAGAGGAAGAAAGAAAAAGTCAGGCAGAAAAGCTCGGTTTATCTCTCGTGAGCTAAAACTATTATCAGCATGTCAGGAAAAAATATATTATTATTTTGAGATGACATGTTAGGGTTCCAATGCCGGGCAATATAGAATTTCCTACCCATGCTGAAAATTGTAAAAATTATAGGATTTGTAACCCTGAGGTAAATAACCATGGAATCATTTGGGCTGGAATAGATTCTTTAGGTAATTGAGTCCAACCATAAACTTAGCACTGCCAGGTCCAGCAGCATATACAAATAAAAGGTGTAACACACTCTTTATAACACACATTTTTTTATGTTTTAAATTCTCTGTCACTATCTGGCACCCAAAAGTGAAGAGGGTTAATACTGAGCTGGCAATGAGTTGGTAAAAAGGGTTAAAATGTTTAATTTTATATTTGACAGCTGTGGCTGCAGAAATTACTGTTGGTCAGGCCAGTCTGGGCACAGGGAGAATTTAGGTGGAGTTCCACAGTAAATAATTTCATTGGTAAATTTGGCGGGACGTCTTTTCCGTCCAGTGCTGAAGAATCCCAATCTGCACACGTGGTGGCTCAGGTGTCTGTTTGTAATTAATGACAAACCCAATCTTTTCCAGGATGGCTTCAGGAGAGTTTTAGCCACTGTTTTAAAATGAGATTAATTGGTCCAGATGCTTCACTATTGACTGATTGTAATAGGGACCAAAACTGAGCTTTTTTTACATAAACATTATTAGTATTTTTATTCCTTGAACTGAATTACGATGACAAAACAAAATTGTTTTTACAATGATTTAACTTCCTCAACTGCTATTTTCAAGTTCATGAGTCACAGAATCACAGAATGATTTGGGTTGGAAGAGACCTTAAAGCTCATCTTGTTCCAGTCCCCTGCCCTGGGCAGGGACTCCTCCCACTATCCCAGGTTGCTGAATTAATTCATAGAATTCCTTGTGCTGTATCTGTAGTGTTTGGGATGCTGGGATAGTCTCCAGTCTGGGTATTATTTGGGCCTGGATTAAGTAGCATTAGAAAGGGGAATGACGCATTTCTAAGATTTATTTCAGGATATTTTCCCATCATACAGGACCCTGAACACTGCTTGAATTTCCAGCAAGACGAAATTTTAGATATGTGATCCAACTTGGATTTTGGAGGTCTGCAGGACAGAAATCAAATTCATGCAGAGATTAAAAAAAACTTCTTTCTTTTCCATTACAACACAACTTAGGGAGATTACTGGGCTTCGAATAATGCTTTTTCTTATTACTTTTCTTATTTTTTTTTTCCCTGAACAAATAGTCTTAGCAAATCCCAGTTGTATTACATTAAGTAGTATCCATTTTAATAGCAGTTTTCTGTTCCCATTCTGCCAATGCCTTCACTAAAAGATCATCTTTTTCTCTTTACTCCACACTTTTCCAATGTAAACAATAGCCGAATTACCAGCACTTTTGAAGGCTAGTCTCCAATGAGAGAAAATAGAGATAATTGGTGAAAATGATAAATGTATTAAAGACAGAAAAATGAGCAAAATCAGTCATTAATGTGAGTGGCATTTTGCAGAGAGAAAATTCATCTTTCAGAACTATGCAATGTCTGAATCAAAACTTTTTTGAGACTTGAGCTGTAATTACTCCTTTTTAAAGCTTGAATGCATACACAGTTCAGTGTGATAAAAATAAACTTGTTTGAAACACAGTCCTGAATAAATAAAATGAACAATAAAGAGCCCAGGAAGGCAAGATTTTTTCATCTATAACAAAAATGGTAAAACCTTTTTGATTTACTGAAATATGGAGAATATAAATTTAATGCTGAAGTAAAAGTTGAGGGAAAAACAAGAGCACGCTCTGGCACCTGCAAAAAAGAAAAAATATTTGCTGAAGAAATAATATCCCTGATCATTGCTGGAAGGTAACTTTTGTCTTTTTGACCAAGAGGAAAAGAAAATCACATTTGATGTCAGGTAAAGAGTGTGTGCACCAACAAACCACCTGCAGATAATGTTGTACTGAAAATCCAGACCTAAACCCAGCCTATTTGGCTGTGTGTTCTTTATTACTTCTACTTGATCCTGCATTTCTCATTTGAAAGTGTTGCTTCTAAATCATATAAATTGCCTTTGAGGTTACCGTTACCGTGTTTGTGTTATCGAGAAGCACAAATTCTTCTCTGATACACTTGGAGACCCTTATGAAGTTAGAGAACCAAAAAGTTGCAAGAATCCCGTTTTAGGTGTTTTGCGCTTGCTATTATTTTTGGAGCCTCGAAGAGTTCTCACTTATCCTTCTTTCCCCATAGTCTTTGTCCAGCTCTGTGTTGTAAGGGCTAAATTGTAAATTTCAATATGTATTTGTGTTAATAAAGGATTTTTAAAACTAACCTTGGAAGAAAAATTAGGGTTATTTTTGTATTTTTTCCTTTAAAAATACAATGAGAACCCTAAGAGTTCGTTCCTGTTGGAACCAGAGATGAGATAATCTTCAGAAGTTCAAACCAGGACAGCAAATCTGGTAGATATGAAATACTTGCACAAAATACGGCTCAAATATTCATCTAAAATCTCTTGGCTCAAGCCAAGGACTGACTCTGTTGGTCTCAGAGAAGTGTTGGCTTTGGGGCTTAGCCACTTGATGACCTGAATTGGCCAATCCAGACACAAAACATCCTAATATTTCTTCCCCTGACATGAATTAAAGTGATAAATGTAATCCCAGAGAGAATGAGATCCTTTTAGTTTTTCATTGACTCCATCAAGGACTAAGATTGGACTTTCTTTCATCAGTGCTTTTATGTGTCCTTTGTCAAACTTCTGATGCATTTTCATCTTCTTCTATCCTTCTGCTTTTCCTTTGGAACCTTGGGGCAAAACAATAAAAGAAAATAATTTAAAAATAAAAGGAACAAAAAGCAGTAATACAGCAGATCTTTTCTTGGATGTCAGGCAGTACACGAGTGACTAGGGAGAGAAAAACTAGAGAGTGAGAAAGAGCTTTCCTTCCACTACGTTGTAGAAAATTATTTATCGTTGCTGCCTCTTGGGGATGGAAGGACAGGATGAGGGGCAGAACACATTCCTCATGTTAAAGCTGTTTCCTGAGAACATCAGAACCCTTTGGATAAAACATTACTTGCACTGCAGAGAACCAAAGGGAGTTTATCAGTCTTGAACCACTAAACTTGTTCTAAATGCTGAATTTTAAACCTTCACTCCTGCCTCTGTCTTGTTCTTTGCTATTTCTTCATCTCCAAGTATTTCAAGTGCTTCTGTATGTTGCCTTCTTGTAGTGAAGAACAAATCTGAAAAACAAATAAGGTTATTAAAGAATTTGTTTCTCTTTTTCTTCCTTCTCCTTTACTGAGACTTTCCTAGTCTGGTACTTCCTGAGGTATTCTGTCTTCTCAAATATAGAACATATGAAAACTCACTGGTTTGACTTCCTGACAGAGAAAAAAATGAGAAAAATAAGACAAAATGAAGCATGTATTTAAACCAGAAATCTGGTTTACTTTGAGCCCCTGTAGACCTGACACAGGAACAGGTTGCCCAGAGAAACTTTGGCTGCCCCATCCCTGGAAGTGTCCAAAGCCAGGTTGGATGGGGCTTGGAGCAACTTGGGATAGTGGAAGGTGCCCCTGCCCATGGGTTGGAACTGGATGGACCTTGAAGACCCTTCCTACCCAAAGTATTCCATGATTCACTCCAAAAGTGAAATTAATGCGCTCCTACCTCTAAGGTCTCATCCCTGGGACTAGCCTGGATTTAATTTGATGCCACTCCCATGACGCAGAGTTTATTTGTTGAATTCTCATCACAACTATTTCTGTTTCCATAACCACTTCCACTGATCTGGGCACCTCGCTAACAGAGATTTAGACACTGATTCTTGAGCCTGGGATTGCTTGAGGGCTCTGTTTGGTCCAGGAGGAAGACTTATCAAGGACAGTCATGGCTGAGGACCTCACAACAGTTTTACTTGGGACAATGTAATCATATTTCATTTGTGGCCCCTATTACACAGGCAACCCTACCTTAAAAATGAAAACAAGTTCATCACAAAATAAGAATGCAAAATCAGTCAACTTCTTTAGCTTGCACTGCTCTGATCAGAAAGCTGTTCCAGCAATTTCCTTCCGTGTTTGTTCAAAACTTTCCCACTTCTATCTTAATTTCCAGCTGACATTGGCATATGGTTCAGAGTTGTCAGGAGGCAGCATTGAGTCATTCCCAGTGTCACAGTGTCTGGGACTCAGATTCAGTGGAAACGTACCCGGTGGATTTCTCAGCAGCTCAGCAGTGATTCTGGACTCTCTAGAATATGTGGTGAGAAAGAAGCATTTTCTGGATTCAGGACCTCTGGGACTTCAGCTGTAAATAATTGGAGGTGTGAAAATAAAATTTCTTCTTTAGTCACAACTGTGGTGCAGCTGTACCAGGATCTTGTCTGCCTCTTGCATTTAAGCCATGGATTCCCTGGCTGTTCCAGGGACTGTGCAGCTTCTTGTCTGCACAGATGAGATAATGGATTTGGTGTCTGGTTTGAGATATTGCACAAAACTGTAATTAATGGTCTGACTGAATAGTCAACCTTTTAACTCAGTGTTTCACAGGATCTCCCCAGGTGGGGATTTCAAACAGCTCTGGAGATTCCCCCAGACATATCCTGTTCAGCCCAGGCCAATTTGTGTGGTTAAATGTGCTGATAACACCCTCGGACAAGTGACTCAGTGATTTCCAGGCAATCCCTTGTGCTGAAGTTCTTGAAGTGTGCAGAGATGTCTGCAAACAAAAAATGCAGACTTCCCAGTGGATGCAGAGATATTCATGTAGTCTTAAAATTCTACAGTCTTGCAGAGGTGACTGAGAGTTTTAGGAGGGTTTTTGCATGTAATTAATATTATTGATATAGATGGATTGTAGATCTGATGGAGTGTTCACATGGGACCATGGAGCAGCTGGATTATCAAATGTGAACTGAAGAGTTTGGGAAGCCTCACCAGATTTAGCTGAAGTTCTCTTTCAAAAGAGCCCCCTGTGACCGAAGTCAATAGCGCAGATTGAGAGATTTGATTTCACACATGAATTGTCATATAACAAGACCCTAAAAAACCTTTTTTTTTTTTTTATTTTAACAAATATTAAGCCTTTGGGCATCTGTGCAAAATTCCTATTTCAGGATGAAAGGAGTTCCTCTGAAGACTCCATTCTTTAGAGTGGAAAGGAAGGAGGGTGTGATAGTCCTAGTACCTGTTTCTACCTCTTCTTCCTCTACATTACTTCTCCACAGACCAAGACAAAATACAAGCCACACGTGGGCAGATAAAGTCCATCTATATGAAATTTTTAAAAATTACTATTTGAAGAAGAAGTGGAAGAGTTGGTGGAGAACTCCATACGGGCTCCATGGCCATTTATAATCCATAGTGCCAAAGGTTTGTTGTTATCTTTTAAATACGCTGTATTTCACTTTTGCTATTTGCTTATCAAGACTATTTGTGGTTCCTTACACCACGGCGTATAAAACATAATTCAGCATGGCCTGGAGGAGTTTTATTGATGTCAATGTGCAGGCTGAAAAACCATACAGCACCCAGTATTATTTAAAAATGAAATGTCTTCACACAGCTATTGAAAGCGTACGTGGTGGTGTTGGTCACGTTGATTAACTAATCTGAGTAAATAAAATAGCAAACTGTAATTTTTCAAACACCAAAAATTCTATTTAAATATTTTAAGCTCACTGTATCCTTTACTGAGTTATGAATTTCAATAAAGCAGAGGTAAACTCAACTGTAAAAACAATATACAGTCATTTCTTCAGTTTGGAAGTTTCTTTTCCTCTGCACCTAAAATATGGTGTCATTAGTATCCACCAGGCTTCTTCTGGCAATGCAAATCTTTCTGTCAGGGCGTTTTTGTGGTTTTTTCCCAATGATATATAGCAACAGTAAATGAGCATAAATACATTTCACTGCATCCTAGGTCTGAAAATTTCATTTGCTTCTCCTGGGTACATAAATACCTGGTAAAGAAAGATACAGAATGCTTGGAAAATCAACGCTGAACTGTTTAAAGGCTTAATGCGACAGCAGTTATGTTTCTTAAATGTGTAAGAAAGTTCCCAGACTGCAGATTTCCCCTCCTCCTACTCACTGGAGCCATGGAGATCAGTCTCCGAGTCAGCTACATCTTGGGAATAGTGTGCTTTAAAATTGATTTAAATTTTAGACAGAGTAAGTTCATTTTAATAAACCATTTTTTTTTTAAGATTTCAAAACTCTATTTCGTAAAGAATCTCTCATGAAAATACACCTGGGTTTGGCTGCGGGGTTCACATCATTTATTTCTCTGTTATTTCAGTGGGATATTTCATGAAGCTGGAAAAGTATTTTGCAGGGGGCTCTGAGCTTCCCCTGCAGTGGAGTAAAGGAATGTTTCTACAGCATCCTGCTTTAATGCAGAGATTAATGAGGCTCGAAACTCAACTGGGGAAGAAGTTTCAGAACTGGATTTGCTGTGTGGCTCCTGCCTGGAAGATGAGGTGAATTGGGAACTGTTGTGCTGGGTGAACACGAGCTGATATCACGGAGGGTGACATCAAGGGAAGTGCTCAGGCCACCCCTGAATTACTTCTTTGCTGCAAAGCCACCCTCCGACCCCTGGACTGAGCTTTGCCTCACTGACATCCCCCACTCCATTCATTAGAGGGGTCTTGGCTCTTTTTCTGAGGGTTGGGAAGCAAAGTCTGTGATTCTGGAACTGTGAAACAGAAGACACCACAAGAGATCGAACCAGAGCCTGACATGCTCCTGCTTTTGGGATGAAATCAAAAGATTTCCTGAGGGCTCGAGAGCTTTGTGTTTCTTAAAGCATCAGTTTCTGAAATAATGTAATAACATGAAACAAGAAATTTTCAGGGAAAAAAAAAACCACCCAAAGAACCAAACAACAAAACTTGACTTTTACTATTGTAGAGACAAACTTACTAAGTATTGGAGTGTAACAAAAACCTCGAGTGTTAACAAGGGAATTTTAAGAACAAAAATCCCACAACTTATTTACAAAAGCTCCCCCAAACCCATTCTTTTTTAAATTGCTGCATTTTTAGTGGTTGTGACTGAAAAAAAATTGAAGCTGCTGATAATGAAGTAACGTTTCTGAAGCTGATACTCTGCTTCCTATAACTCAGTGATTTACAGTTTGTGCACAAATAAGCTTCCAATTGATTCTTTTTCTCCTTGGACAGATGGGCTTGAAGGTGTTTTTTGGCTGCTCTGATTCAGCAGCATTGAAGCGTGGCTAAAAGTGAAATTCTTTCTCTCCTGGTGGCGTGATAATACTGCCAAACATGAAAATATGAACAAAAATAAAACCTGATGTTGAAAAGTCTGTCAATCAAACAGCTCAAATTATTCAGCTTGATAGACTGGGTTTGAGCACATAAAAGAGGGCAAGAGAGTCCAAAAGGGAATGTAAGAAGATGTGATGTGCCTCTGCTTTTAGCTTTGATTCAGCAACAAAAAAATCATTCTCCCAAATCTGAAAGAGTCTGAGGTCACAATCTTCAAGACCCTAAAATTTCACTTTGTTTTCATTTTTTTTTTTTTTAATTTTTAATATTTAAAAGAGAAGGATGCAAAGGATGAGTCAGGAAAGCACCTTGCTGGAGCAGCTGTCACACGATTCAAACGCTGTGAAAGAATCTGAGTATATTCCTCAATTTTCTAGAGCCACCCCAATAAATTGTGGTAACTCAGTCATTAATTCTCGAAATAAATGGGCAAAGGCATCTCCTGCTCTCTGCAGACATCTCAGGACAGGACGTCTGTTAGTATCCAAGGACATTCCCATGTGTCCACACCAAAGGATAAACCTTAGAATAAATTGGCTTGGGTTATTGTTTCCTTGGAATGAATCAGCAGGGGGATTGTTTGATTTTGGTTGGAATTTTTTTTTGGTTGGTTTGGGGTTTTGGGGTTTTTTTTTCTGTTTTTTTGGTTGGTTAGTTGGTTGGTTTGGGTTTTGGTTTGTTTTTTTGTTTTTGTTTTTT
>VZTI01000219.1:0-62515 GCA_013397865.1 Struthidea cinerea
GGCGGCATGGCAGCTGCCGGGGAGGTGGAGCCAGCCGCTGACCTGCCGGCATCGCAGCACGGGCACATCGTCTGCCGGCAATAAATCCTCCCTTCTTCCTTCCTATCTGCGCCGGAAAACGCAAGGAAAACAGAAAATGAAAATATATTATTTTAAAAAATAATAATTTCTTTTTAACAGCAGGGCCGGAGGAGGCCGGGAGGGGCCAGGTGCGCAGGGCTGCCTCCGCCGGCGGCGGGCAGTGCATGAGGAGCTGGGCCGGGCGCTGCCGCCATGGAGCACATCCGGACGCCCAAGGTGGGTCCCGCCGGGCGGCCGCGGCCGCAGCAGCATCCCCGCGGCAGCATCCCCGCGGACCCTCCTGCGGCGTCTGCTCCAGCCCAAAGGAGCCTTGCACCGCAGCCTTGCGGGCCTCTCCGGCCTTCCAGCTGATGCTGCGGGCTGGTTTTCGGCCCGTTTGCCGTGATACCTGCCCCAAAGGCCGAGAGGTGGGCGCATTGCTCTGCGGTGTGGGCCGGGGATCAATCGGGCTTCTCATTCAGTTCCTCTGTTAACGCAGGCACTGTCCCTGAGCTGCAGGTATCCGAATGGGAGCCTGCTTTTACCTGCTTTACGAAATGTGTTACCTGCTTCTCAGACGCCTTTAGTTTGCCCCAAGATTTCAGACTCGGTGATGAATTGATTTAATGTTTCCACGTACATGTTTGATCTTTAGCCGACGTAATCAGTCTTTTTCTATAGCTTTCTAAGCACGAGGCCTGTATTTGTTTAACAAAATTGCCACCTTGCTCTAAAAAAAAGGATACAGTTTTAACACATAAAAGGTTTAGATTAAAAGTAATAATAAAAAAGTGACCCGGAGGAATGTGTTAATTTGAAATGGGGTGGAATGTATTTTCGTATTTATTTATTAACCCAACCCCCTGAAATAAGGAATTTATTTGTATTTATTTATTATCAATATTTAGTATGATGACATGAATTTGAGATTAGGGCCTTGTATTTTGTCTGTCTTTTCCGGCCTTTAGGTGTTAAGCTGTAAATCTGTTGAGAAGATAGGCATTTATAACAACTGCCTTTCCTCATCTCAGTTCATGATCTGTTATCTGCCTTTTTGGGAAGGAAGAATTTTGGAATAGTATAACTGTATCCAGGTAGGATACAGTCAGTGGAAGTTGTCTGAACAGATGCTTCTGACCATTTGCTGAAGAATACTGAAAGAGTGAATGAGAGAAAATGCTGAAAACAAATGAATAAGGGTAGGAAAATATACTAAAAAATGGTTGTATTTGCTGTGAATGGAAGACCCAGACAAGTCCCTGTTGCAGGCAATGGAAGCTTATCTGTTTTCTTTTCTACAACCAGGTCCTGAAAATATTACTCTGCATATGTAAAATCCATTTCTGTATCTGATACTATGAGAAGGCACTGTACCAATGCCTCAGGTCACTGAAAATCTTAACTCAGTGTGAGGTGATTCTGCAGTCCTGGATCCTGGCAGTCTCTTACATTATAGCTATGCTAAAAGGTATCTGATAAAATAGAGCAGTTTAGAAGGCATGATTTAAAGGTACAAGGGGTACAAAAAAATCCTTTAAAATTTCCAACATAAATGTAGAAAATCAACATGAGTCACTACTGAAATACTTCACTACTGAAATACTTCATCTCTCCAGTTACTCCTAAATACACTGAAAAATCAGTGTATCTACAGCTACCTAACAGAATTGATACCTTTGATTTTTTTTAAAACCCTTCAGCTTAAAATCAGTCACTGGGACAGTGTTGGGGGTTTGTTTTGTTTTGTTTTTATTGAATTTGGTTTTGATAATTTGGAATTGAACATGAAATGATTTCCAATGTCAGTAATGTAAAAATAGGTAAGGGAAAGCTCACAGTATCATGTGTAAGTCTCTGGTGTCACATTTCCTGACTCCATACAATCTTGTCCTGAGAGAAATTTGAGAAGTGACTGCCCTGCTCTGCAAAGGTATTAATCTCAGAAAAATGGCACTTTCCTTGATTCACAAACCCAGCCAAATGGAAAATCACGATAAATCACATACTTAGCAAATTAATAAAGTTAATAATATCTGAAAAAAATATTCTTGGCCCAAGTGAAAGCTTTTCCTTGAAAGGGAGATCTATATTACATGGCGCCCATTAGGTCTCAGCAATTGTTTTAAGTGAAATATGATTGTAGTGATTTATGGTTCATAAACATTAAAATTAATCTGATAGAACATAACAGACATTAAAAAAGCAGATGGTAATTCCATACCAATTGGATCAGTAGTTCATTAAGATCACTACTCTGTGTCAGAGTGACAGAGGAGAGAGAGCATTTAGACCTGGCCACACTCTGCAGCTTCTCAGCATCTACAGTTGTATTAGGGTCCAAGTCTTCCTAGTTCCACTAGTGTCCATTTATGGACCTCTCCGTGTGAGTTAGCCAGAGCTCCTTATAGACAGGCTGACACTCTCCAGCTCCACAGCCTGCATGGAAGCAAGTTCCAGAAGGTTATGGCTTTACAAAAATTACCTTCTTCTGTTAAAAAGTCCTGAGTAGCTTCCTTCAGTATTTCTTTCTTCTAGCTTCCAGGATTTGTTCAATAAAAATTCCGTGTTCACCTTATCCGCGCCTTCACAGTAAATCTTGATCACAACCCGCCAGATTCTGATAATTTCAGAGAAATGTCATCAGTGACCCCAAGGCCTCTTTCCTGTGTCGAGTCCACTGTTCTGTAGATATGTTTTAGGTTGTTTTTTCCTGTAGGTATTCTACTTTTGTCTGTCTATGTTGAAGCTCCTGCGTGTCTCTTTTGCCCACACACTGTTCTGCAAGACTCTTCTGAAGTAGGATTTCCCACTGCAAAAGCCGTTCTGGTGCTTTCCCAACAGACTCTGTGTATCCACCTGCTAACACACTATTTGATGTACTGGCCACTATTGTTCTATCTTTATACTCTTGGTAGAAATAGAGTGCATACGTGATGTATGCCTGTATGAACAGATGTAGGCACTGCATTTTCACAAGGTAAATGCCATCCTATGCATGAAGGCTGTAATTTAAGTACATTTAAGAGTTGGAAACAGTCCCTCATTGCTAAATAGAGTTATACATAACTCCCATACCCTTTTAAAAATTAAAAATTAGTCAAACCAGTGACTGACGTGAGTTTGGATTGAACAGCAAGATAGTTTAGGATAACTCTCCAGACCCAAAATACGACAAACAGCTCGTACAGTCAGAAAAAAAGAAATCAGCAATACTTTTGAACAGACTAGAAGCAGGTTTTGTGAGCATGTGTAGAGATATGTCTGATCATGGACAGGGTGATCGATACAGAGCTCCGTAGATATGTTCACAGGGCAACTTCATGCACTGTAGCTAATCAGTTACTTCATTTTATTTGTAACTCTACATATCATTTGTCTTTGTATATTGGCAGCAGGCCTGCTGAATGGCATTATAATAAAGAGCACATCAGATTTATCCCTGGTGTACTAGCTGTCTTCAGTGGACTTTGGCCAGAAATTCTTTTGGCTCAGTGTTAACAGAATACTTGGGATGACTTGAGTTGCTCGAGTGCTTTCATTTTTGTGATGTTATGGTGAGGTATTTTCTTTCGATGATGCCTCTCTCAGGCAGAATTTAAGATACGCTCCCACGTTAATGACAAATCTTTCTACCAGATGCTTCACAAAACAAACTTCCAGCATGTATAAATGAGTTGTGTTTGCTTTTGTTTTCAATCTACTTTCCATAATTCTTGCTTTTTTATAAAGTTTTATGACATGTTCTTTTTCACAAAGTCTCCATCAGGAGACCCATATAATTTATATCCACTCTATATATGACAGTGTAAATAGCAAAGTATTTGTCCAGGTGCTTATCCAGGTCAATCGCAAAATTGAACCCAGCATGCCCAGTCTTTACTCTCCAACTACATGTTCTGGGTTGCTGGATCGCCACCTTTTTTTTTTAAGGTAACTTGGCATATCCTACCACTGGTCTCTGTGTGCCTTCTATTGAGATAAGATGTGATATTATAGTTACGTTCTCTCTATCCAAGCTACAATTCCTTTTGGAAAAGTTTGATTTATTTCAGTTATTTTAGAAAGGTGGCAGCAGTCCTGAGGTGATTATCAGGAAACACCTGGGGATGTGGACCGGAAGTTTCCCCCACAACCTGGGGAGTGGAGTGCCACAGGCATTTCACTATAGTACTAGAGTTTGGCTAAAGTTTTAATTTAGTTACTTAGAAAAGCTAGAAGAGGTGAGGCAGGCATGGCCTTTGCCTTTTATTGATGTTTTGGGTCATTAGGTTACAGCAGACACATTACTGCAATGTCTTTTAAGTGCCAAGTTGATTTTCTGCTTTTCAAGTATTGTGTGAAGGAGGTTTCTGTATTTTCCTCTAAGTCTACAACTTAGAGTAGTGTACAATTCAGCTGGTGTTTTCTGATTCCATAACTGTTTTCTCACTTTACATCATGGTTAAAAATTGTTTAGCCTGTTCTGGGTCCAGTAATGTTTATTGGCTGTAAATATGCCATTCCACTGCTTTAGTCAAATGATGTATTCAAACATCTACACTAATCCTGGACACATTTAACTCTGATTTTGTGAGCTATGGGTTTTTTCTTATTAATAAATCTTCCTTATCTAGAATGCAATTTAGTTTTCTTTGGGTTCTGTTTATTCCATCTTTGTGCTATGAAACTTTGAGCACAAAGGATAAATTTAATACAAGTGAGCTTTGTAGTATACTATGCCAGAAAATGTTCTGTGGTAACATCAGACTGGAGGTGGATAAAATGAAAACAGGAACTGCAGAAAATATTCACGTGTTGTGGGATTAAAATATCTGTTTGGAATTTTGCTATAAAATATTTGTTTTGAATTAGAGTCATCAAGCTACCTTCTTATTAGTGTGAGTTTCGATTTAAACAAAATCTTGTAACAGCAATTATCCTCAAAATATTTAGTCAAAAATGGTCAGAAGATCACACAGACTTTCATATTTTCCATAATGTGACACTCAGTAAAGAGGTAGCTGGATAAAGTCACAATACAAGCTCTAAAACTCATGGATAGTCATGTATTTTAATTTGTTGTCTTGGTATTTGTGTCTAAACCAATAACTCTAAACCTTATTGCACTTGAAAAATAGTGCTGAAAATCATTAAGACAGCATGTCTGCAGGGTCCTCTTTGATTTTTTTTAATGCATAGTAGGAGACTGGGGTTGGAATGAAGGATTTGGGAAGTTTGGCTTCGGGGCAGTCAAGGCTGGAATCTCTAGGCCTGCTGTTAATGGACCCAAGTGGGTGGTTTTTGAGCTATTGATGTCCGTAAACTGAAGGAATGATCTATTTACAATAGAAAATGCACACTGACATTTGCTGCTGTGCAGGTGTACTCTGCTGAGAAAGACAGGTCCCTACTACCAGAGAAGGGAGTCCTACAAATCCATTTTTAATGCAAATCTCTTGTGGCCTGCACAGCTGAAATGGCTTGGTACTGCTGCTCTAAAATAGGCTGCTGAACAGAGCATGGTTTTAAACATGGAACAGAAAAGCCTGTATCAAATACAGGAGTTTAAGGATATCTTTCTTTTCAGTATCCCTTGGCTGTGTGGGGAATTCTTTCTCCCTGTATATCTTTTCAGAACCAAATCGAAAAAAATTTGGCAAGTGTATTAAGATTTACTGCCTTGAGGAAGCCCTCTTTTTCCTAGATTGAAGCTCTTAGATAGGATTTTTAATAGAATACACTTAGTTGCTCACTTCTCCTTTTCTAAATAGATGAGGTCTGATACCGACTGAAAGAGAAAACTTCATGTATGAGCCTTGTGTTACGATGTTGACACCATATTGCAATGCTCTGTACTATTGTAATATGTTCCTGTTTACTGCTCCCATTATACAGCTGCTACTCAGGTATATCTGATAATGTGGTGCTGACCTCACTCTTTTCATAGATCTTAGCAGACAATAGTTTCTTTTTTTTTAAGCCAAATTCTTAGGTAGTTTGTTCTCTGTCATACTATTATGTATCATCCCTTATTCTTTTTTCAGCTCTTTTCCAGTATTTTAGTTTCACTTTAGTCCTTTAATAAATTAAACTTGTTTAGATTTTTCTTGAGTATTTTCCCCCATCCTGCCAGATTTGCCCTGAGGAAACTTTTTACAGTGCATATCTTAAGGTGTCTTTGCTTAAATTCAGTGATTTACTTTTGGCTTTGTTTTTGACATATGTAACCATCTAACTTCATAGACTGATTGTGCATTATTTCACTTGGAAGATCTTTTCAGAGATGGAAATATAAAAAAGTAACATGGATCAAGTACAGTTTTTATGATTCTTATGAAATAGAATAGAAACCACATTAAAAGGCAATATCAGTTGGCAATTCAGTTTTCTTTTATTTGTGTTCCAAGATCATGCAAAAAAGATCACTTGTATATTTTGTTTAACAAGTACAACACTACTATCTTTGTGTTGGAAAAAAAAGTAATAGCATTGGATCTTTTCCATGTTGTCTTTTTTCACTCTCAGGAATTATGCTAAACACATGGATAGCTGAGGTTAACCAGGGTGAAGAAAGCTCAGATATTCCACTTGGCCTCAAACCATACCAGCTGTGCTCCTTTTTTCTCATTAGGCTCAGGCTTTTGGCTTTCACAAGCTCTTCCCTTCGCTTTTGTCTGCCTGCAGTGCTGAGGCCAGTGAGAGTCCTGTTATGAATTCCCAGGATGCGGTTTCTTCCTGCTTTTACTCATGTGTGTAACATCATAAGGAGAGTAGGGAAGGCAGCAGAAATCCCATGTCAGTCTAGGAGCCCAAGGGGATGGACAAGAAGAAGCATTTGTAGCGGTGTGTGCCCCTAGGGCCCAGCCCCGTTCCTTGGCTTTGGGTCAACCTTTTCAGCAGCAGAGATCTTCGTGGAAGTGGCCTTTCTTTACCCTTGAAGAATCACTGAAACTCATTTGTACAGTCAAATTTCAAGGTAGCTGTGGCTTTCCGATGTGGAACTGTGAACAGCCTGAAATAGTAGCAGTAACTTCTGCACTGTTTTGCAATACGGACGTGTTTGGAGAAACAGCTTTAAGACGTGAGGACAAGAGCATATTCAAAAAGCATTCAAAAATAGGCCGTGCAGTCAAAGCTTATTTAAAAAGTTATCTAAACTAAAAATGAAAACAAATTAGGGTACATTAATATTTTTAGGAATAACATTTTGGCATGCAAACTTTTCCAGGCACTTTCAGGGTCATATACTTTCCATTCTTCCTTAAGTGAGAGTCCCATTGAAACTGGTGGGAGTTGTACCTGAATAAAACTTTGGCCTATGATTTTCCCTAATTTGACATTTTTTTCTTGAATGACCTCCTGGCAGCCTTGTTCATAAGTCATTTGTCATGTTTATTCTCTGAGTTAAAAATGCCTTCTGTCTGTTCTTAATCTGTTTTCCCTTTAACTTCTATTTTTGCCTCCTTTTTTCTGTCATCTGTGTTGCATTGAAAATAGAGTTTCTGGGCAACTTTATTTATCTCCTTGTAAGCAGATGTAGTCATTGAAATATATCTCCTGGTGGCCTTTTCTTTAGGCCTAGACAACCACAGTAATCAGGGAAAAAAAAAAAAAAGACAGGGGCAAGAGCTTCAAATCAATTATTTAAATTATTGAAGTTTTACTTCGATGCCACTCTCTAGACTGCCTTGGTTAATGCTTTGCTTTTAACTCCTTGAGGTCTTCCAGGTCTCAGCTTTACAGATTTGTGTTTTCTGGTCTCTCCCACCAGCTGTTCATTTTAGGTGAAGCACGTGTGCACGGTGTCTTAGGTTACAATGTAAGATGTAACCAAAAGTATGTATTCCAGCCCATCTGTTGAAACCAGGTGGGGCAGGGTTCTTTACCTCTTCCATGACTCACCCCTGATAACTCCCTCCGGGGCATATTTTCTGTTAATGGGCCATCCAGCCTCACTGCATGACTCATAAAGTTACATCATCCCATCATGCACCACCCAGGGGGAGGAACCAAGCATTCTGACCTGGATAAAATCTGAGGTTTGGAACGCCACAGCCAGCCCTTAACCACTGGATTCCCAGAGGACAAGAGCTACATAGCCACCACTGGACCTTCAGAGGAAGACCAGACCCTTCTACAGGATCACTGCTTCACCAGAACCACATCTATCACTTCAGGAGGACTGCAGCCACCATTTAATCAGGCTGCTGGCACCACCCTGCCTGGCAGGGCGTCAGGTCATGTCCTGAATCTGTCAGGGTTAAGCCAGTGTTTCTATATTATTGCCTTGTTATATATACTAGTAAGGGACTGCTACTCCTATTTCCCGTATAATTGCCTGAAAGCCCCTTAATTTCAAAATTATAATAATTCGGAAGGAAGGGGGTTGCATTTTCCATTCCAAGGGAGGCTCCTGCCTTCCTTAGCAGACATCTGTCTTTCAAACCAAGACACATGGTCTCTATGCTTTTTCCTGACATGTACATACATAATTTCCTGCATTCTCCAATAAAGTCTACTGTCATTTTGGTGGAAAAATGGAGCATTGTTTTTTAGAAAAAAAAAAAAAAAAAAGAAAAATAATTATTATCTCTTTAAACTATTATATTTAAATTTTGGCTATTAATGCTGATTTCTCAGCATGCTGTGACTTTTTAGACACAAAAACTCCTCTTCTTCCAAAGCACTATTCCAACGTGTGTTCCCCTCTTGTGAAAATGAACATATTCCCATCTCCTCTATTCCCAAACTCTCTAGGTTTAAAGACACTGCTGGTCTTGGGTTACTTTTCCTGATTGGGAGGGTGCGGAAGAAGAAAGAAGGCTCATTCTCCGAATCCTTTGATCAGCAGAATGAAACTGAAGATTGAGCAATGTCTCATTATACTGATGGACTAAATTTATCATTAATAATATAAGATAATACACATGGCAGGTAGATCTTAACTTATGTATGCAGGCATGACTGAGAGTTACAATTGCTAGTTCTAAAAAAAACAAAAACAAAAAAAAAACTAAAAAAAAAAAAACTTAAAAAAAACAAAACAAAAACAAAAAAAAAAACTAAAAAAAAAAAAACTTAAAAAAAACAAAACAAAAACAAAAAAAAAAACAAAACCACCTGTCATACATCCAACTTTTGAATTCTGTTTGCACTTTTGGCCTCTTCTCAGGAAGTAGACCTCATGCAGAATAATCAGAGTGTGGAAGAGCTTGTCTGGAATGGCTTCCATAAAGGTCACAACTACATAAAGTTGGGCTCTTCACTCTTGGAACATGAGGATGGAGGGAAGGATCTGTAACAGCACGTGTGGCACGTTACTGGTGGCAGATTCAAAAAGAGCAGGAGGAAGGGATTTTATTGTACAACACGTAGCTGAAATGTGAAGTTCACTCTTCCAGGGTGTTATGGATGTCAATAGGTTACAGAGATTCCAAATGTTATTAAATAAAATTAATGGAATGTAAACACAGTTATGGCTATTGAAAAGTATGACAGCAGCTTAGGAAGGCCCCAGAGCTGGGCTGAGATCCTGAGGGAGCATGAGTACATGCCTGCCTCTCACACTCTTCCTTCAGCTGCTGCAACTCTCTGTTCTTGAGAGACAAACTGCAGGGAGAGGTGAATTCTGATCTCCCCCGGCGCAGCCACTGCATTTGCATTGTTGAAATCAGACTTACCACACAGCTCTTACTGCAACTGTTCCTATTCATTCACATCCAACATTTAATTTATTTGTAGCTATGTATTTAAAAAAAAACAAACCACAACCAAAGAGGAGCTTTGTCGGTTAGCATTTTTCAGTCGTGGGGCTGAGATTGATGAGGGGGGAAGGATGTGGCCTAGGAGGTCTGGAAATTCATCCCTCTGCCCTGCCCCTCTGTGTGGATGCCTGTTTTGCTTGTGTTTCATGGCCCATGCCAGCTCACTTTGTAGGCTGGGGCGATGAGCGCCTTGTGCAAGATCAGTGCCTGTGCAGCGGAGTCCTTGTTGGCTGGACTGCAGTGTAGGGACCTTTTTTCATCCAGACAATGCTGATTTTTATTGTTTTCATGGGTTCCTTTTAGAAGGGCACTGCCTACATTTTTCTTTCATGTCATCTGTCCTCTTTTGCTTGGTTAACAATATTAACTGCTGGGTTAATAATTGTATTTCTTCCATTCCTTCTCAAGCCAATACATGACCTCTGAAGTAGATGGCCCTGGGAAAAGACTTCATCCATGCTTTCTAGGAGTTTTGGTTTTTTTTTAAATAAATAGTTTTATTTTTGTTTAAAACAAATTATAACTGGCCTTGAGGGAGAAGACTCTGCTTTAATAATTGTTTGATTTTAAGCATTTTGCTACTAAACTGGCTTATTTTCATTTTAAGGTTTTCTTTATTCCTATTTTTAAAATAGTCCAACATATTTGGAATACACATTGCGAACATGTAATCCTCAGATGCTGGCATTCTGTTTTTCAGGAAAACCAACTAATTTTAGTTTTAAAATCGTTGTAATAGAAGATCCATCAAATCCGTGGTAGCAAATTGGTAACTGTTTTGGGCAGGTTTCATCCCACTGAATATCCAACTTGTTTATTTTTTTATTATTCTAGTTTCTCAGTCAGAAATCATGGAACGGTTTGTGTTCAAAGGGACCTTACAGATCATCTAGTTCCTACCCCTAATGGGTGCCTATAGCACATGCCATATACCAAATATTAATGGTGTACAAGTCACAAGCTGGTGATCTGAGAGTTAATAACGTGTTATGGGCTCTCCTGTTGTCAGGAGTGCAGCAAAGAAAGAATGCCCATTTTGTGCCCAGGGTGGGAGAGCAGTGGAAGTGGAGTTCTTGAGTCCCATTGAAAAGTGACTGAAGGCAAAAACTTCCAGTGTGACCTCTGCTGTCAGCGTTAACAGGAATGTAGGGACAAACATCAAAATGTTTCTTTTAAACTCTTTTAAGTCTTTTAACATTGTTTTAAATCTTAACAGAGATTTGCATGGGAGAAAATTTGCCTGAGTGAGACCCCTTGAAGAAAGACACTCTACCACTATTATCTCCTGCTTATTATTATTATTTTAATTTAGCTGGAATGGCTTGAATGGAAAACATGGAGCTAGAGTTTAGCTGAAAGACAGGGCCTGCCTTGCTGTCATGGTGTTTTGGTAAAGATGAGATCACAAGGAAGAGCTCAAGTGAGAAATTGTCTTTGGAAGTGTTACTAAACAGGTTTTTGGATATAGAGGTACCACAAGAGAGGGAAAAAAAGGAACATTAAGGAAGATCTGGAAATAGATCACGTAATATAATCACATTATATAATCACATTTTCTCATATAGTTATACTTCTTTGATATTTAATGTTGTGCTGAAAATAACTTTGTAATAGACAAAATGTGAACATTGAGCTCTCACTACTGAGCTCTCTCTCATAGCCTAATTATTTCTTTTTTTTTCTCTGTCACTTTTTGGTATAGGTGGAAAATGTTAGGTTACTTGATCGTTTATCTTCAAGAAGAGCTGTGGTGGGAACCTTATATTTAACAGCTACCCATGTCATATTTGTGGAGAATGGTTCTGAAACTCGCAAAGAAACCTGGGTATGAATTTTTGTTATTTCACTTATCTGTAAGTGCATGGCACTTTACTGAGGCTAATTTGAAAGTTACTTCCAAAACACTTTAAACATAGTAAATTAGTTTATATGGATGCTTTTATGATGCCATGTGAAGTTCCAGCCTAGCAATTTTCAAAAATTTTCAGTGGATTCCAGATATTATGATACAGTAAGAGGAGTAGAAGGGCCTTCACTGTATGGATACCAGATGTGATTGACTGAGGAACAGCTGCTGTAAACTGCACTGTTGCTCCTATCATCCAGGAAGAACTGAGGAGAAATGTCTTGAATGTGAACTACTTCCTTGGCTTTGTCACTTCTTGGTCTTCTCCTTTACTGCTAGTGTTGAATCAGTGATTTTTTTTTTTATAAATTAGCATTTTGAATTAACTGTTTTGATTGATTGACAACATACATTGCATTTTGTTGTGGTTTAATCCCAGGCATTGACCAAACCCCACGCAGTCACTCGGTCACTCCCCCAACCAGCAGAATCAAAAGGGTAGAAGGTAGAAAACTCATGGGTTAAGATAAAGACAGTTTAGTAGGGAAAGCAAAAGCCACACACACAGGCAAAGCAAATAAGGAATGAATTCACTGCTTCCCATGGACAGGCAGGTGTTCAGCCATCTCCAGGACAGCAGGCCGCATCCCATGTAACAGTGACTTGGGAAGACAAAAACCATCACTCCATGTGCCCTGCTTCCTCCTTCCTCCCACTTTACATACTGACATGATGCCACATGGTCTGGAATATCCCTTGGGTCAGTTGGGGTCACCTGTCCTGACTGTGTCTCTTCCCAACCCCCCATACACTCTCAGTCTCCTTGCCAGCATTGCAGTAGGCCTTGGCTCTGTGAAAGTAATAACAAAGCCATCTCTCTATCATCAGCTGTGTTCAGTGCAAATCCAAAACACAGCCCCATGCCAGCCACTGTGAAGGAAATTAACTCTAGCCAGCCAAAACCAGCACACGTGTACACATATAGGTACAGCTGTTGCTCGGTGTCATACATTTGAGAGTCTTTTATGTAGCTTAATTATGCACCTCTTGTCCATTTTTGCACTAATTAACTCCATCTTCCTTTGATCCCACTATTCCTGACCAGGTTTTTATTGTAATGTTTCGTCTCATTTGATGCAGTATTTACAATTATATCAGCATTATCATTCTACCCATAAGGACGCACAATATTTTAGCCTTAATGTAACTGATGCTGGTTCATCTTTTCACTGTGCAAATAGATGAAAATAGCTTTGACAACCACTAGCTTACACTAAAGTAAGCAAACAAAAAGCTTTGGGTAACATTAGCAGGCTGATGTTTGAGCAGCTGAAACACTCCAGGAATGGCTCTTTGTCTGCAGGTGATGTATCAAGCTGCTTGAGCCTGAAGTTGGAGATAGGAACCAAACTACGAGAGGAGGAGCGTGGGGGTTTTCTGAAACAGTAGTGGAAGCTACTGTGTCTGCCCTGGCACGTCATTATAAATAATTACTTTTCNCACAGCCCCATGCCAGCCACTGTGAAGGAAATTAACTCTAGCCAGCCAAAACCAGCACACGTGTACACATATAGGTACAGCTGTTGCTCGGTGTCATACATTTGAGAGTCTTTTATGTAGCTTAATTATGCACCTCTTGTCCATTTTTGCACTAATTAACTCCATCTTCCTTTGATCCCACTATTCCTGACCAGGTTTTTATTGTAATGTTTCGTCTCATTTGATGCAGTATTTACAATTATATCAGCATTATCATTCTACCCATAAGGACGCACAATATTTTAGCCTTAATGTAACTGATGCTGGTTCATCTTTTCACTGTGCAAATAGATGAAAATAGCTTTGACAACCACTAGCTTACACTAAAGTAAGCAAACAAAAAGCTTTGGGTAACATTAGCAGGCTGATGTTTGAGCAGCTGAAACACTCCAGGAATGGCTCTTTGTCTGCAGGTGATGTATCAAGCTGCTTGAGCCTGAAGTTGGAGATAGGAACCAAACTACGAGAGGAGGAGCGTGGGGGTTTTCTGAAACAGTAGTGGAAGCTACTGTGTCTGCCCTGGCACGTCATTATAAATAATTGCTTTTCTTCTTAAAGATTTGACTAGCATTACTGTTTTTAATTCCCTGCAGGTTCTCCACAGCCAGATTTCCTCTATTGAGAAGCAGGCCACCACTGCCACTGGTTGCCCATTACTGATCCGCTGCAAGAACTTCCAGGTCATCCAGCTGGTCATCCCTCAGGAACGAGACTGCCATGACATTTACATATCTCTGATACGTCTGGCTCGACCAGGTATGGGAAGAAAACAGCACAAAAATCAATCCTCATCCTCAAGAGGGAGAATTTAATGGAAGAAATGTATCTGTGCATCTTTGTCCTTTGCAGGTTAAGAAAAAAAGGTTCATTAGAGATGTGTTATGAGAGAAATACTGATACAGTCATTTGTGGAGCAATGAAGAAAGCTCATTATAACAAGTAGTTCATTCCATAAAATATGACATGAACTTCTATTTAAAATAATACTCTAGGGCATCATGGGCCATAAAATATATTATAATGCTATTTTATGTGCAACTCATTTGCTGGATGACTTGTGTAAATGTAAATTTAGGAGAATACTCTAAATTCAGGGAACTTTCATGTCCGTGTTGTAACAAAAACTTTATAATATATTTAGTGGTCCTGGCAAGATTTTCACTTTGGCTTTCTGTGCTGTGCAGAAATTCCTTAAAATCAGTGAAAGGTTTTGCAGCAAGTAGTTGTTTAATTTCACTGGGATGCCTGTGTTTTGGCCTATTATTATCTATGTTTTGAATATGCCTCTGTGTTTCTGAACTCAGTTCAAGATCCTTTTGAAACCTTTTCCCTTTTCAATGAAAAACCAAATGTTGCATCAAAGCCCAACATTTGATTGCCTACATTATAGCTCCTCTCTGCACTGTGCTCTCCTAAGAATCAGCTGACAAAGCTTCTGGATTGTTTATTTTAAACTATAACTCTAGAAATATAACACCAACTTTTGTTCTTTACTATTATTTTAACAGTATGCAAAGAAATTGTCTGTTGTAGTCTTTATAAAGCTGGCAACACTGGCTTTAATTTCTTTTCTTGTTAGGAGAGCACCAATTTTATCTACTGTGTAGAGGGGAAAAAAATTGCACAGTGCACCAGCACAGCTACTGAACTTTATAAAGTACTAGTAGTAGCAGTAGTACTATATAACTGCAGCAGAAGTAACTTGGTAAGCTAGGTGATGCAGGATGAAAATAATTTCAAACAATGAGAAAAACTCAGTCAGTGGTTCTGCTGATGTAATTCTGGATTCATTCCATGCACCTCACCTGCAAGTACATGTTCATGTATGCTGAAAGGCATGTGATTCTGTAATCCCTTTTCTTGGAGGCAGGAGGAGGTGTGTCTGCTATGCACCAGAATGATGAAAGGAAGAGTAGGTGAGGACCCTGAATACAAGTTTAGTGACTGACGGCAATGGACAAGAAGGGTTGGGTAAAGAAGATGCAGTAACAGCACTGTAGAATTAGCTCTTTGCATAGTTTAGCTGCACA
Source organism: Struthidea cinerea (assembly GCA_013397865.1). NCBI lineage: Eukaryota > Metazoa > Chordata > Aves > Passeriformes > Corcoracidae > Struthidea > Struthidea cinerea. The sequence goes on from VZTI01000219.1 coordinate 15,219, forward strand.
GTAGTTTTCCTTTTCCAGCAAACTACCTGGTCATGATGTGATACAGGATAAAATCATGCCTACCTACTCAAAATTAGAAGGCTTTGATTCAAGCTGAGTCATATATATCCTGGCAGTGCTCTGCTGCGTCATTTTGTCGGGGCGTGAAGCTGTACTTTCTTTAGATAATACAGTTACTCAGCATTAGAAGGCATGCTTTACTCCATGAGCAGATAATTTGACTTATTCAGGCTCTACTTCCCATCCTCTCCCTGTTCTTTTCATTCATTCCTGGGTGAAGCTCATGTTGTTTACTGGCTTAACATGTTCTATGCTATCTGATGTCCTAGGTACATTAAAGGTGAAGGTTATGCTTGATTTTATTTTTGCTAGAATTTTAATAAGGTCAAGCTGTCAGCTGAATTTGGCCTTTTTGTTTAAGTAAGCCACATTGGAAAACAAGCTAACCATAAGATGCGTCATGTTTAATTGCAGGATTGCAGATGTTTATGGCAAAATAACTGTGAAAGATTGGGAAAGGTCCTATCAGTGCTGGCAAAGATGTGGCAACAGACCTTTAAGGCACTGATTACTAATACTTGAACATTTTTGTTACCATCTACAGATACCATCATGTGATCATACTTGTAATGTTGAGGCAGACTTCAGTCATAAATAACCTGGATACATAGGTGGATTTTTTAAGGCTTTCCATGTGCCTGTGAACACCAGGTCCATCGGAAAGAAAATCCAGATGCTTCTGACAACCAGTGGAAACAGGAGCTCAGATTGCTACCAAAAGCTCAGCTTGGTTTTATAGATTGTGCTAAAACTTCACGTTAACAGATGAGAAATAAACCAGACTGTCTTCCTAATCTGTGCCATGCCAGAAGTTTGAAATTAGAGAATACAGGAGTTTAAGCTGCTGGAAAATGTGCAATTTTTTCTCTTTTTTCTCCCTACTCAAGACTTTGTTGATTTTCAGTACGTTCCTGACAGAGTTAACAGGAAGTTTGCTTTCTTTCTGTTCATACTTTTGCGTGTGTATGTATACAATCAATTTAATGACATTTTAAAAGGCAAAACTTTACTTACGTTAGACCTTCAAAACCCATAATCAAAATAAAAGTAAAGACTTTCTATAGAAAAAGATGGCAGCGTTGTTATTATTATTAGGAGGGGTGTGTGTGTCGTTATTATTTTCATAGCTCTAAGTTCTGTACAGTACAGAACACAGTATGTACTAAGATTCTGCTTATTAGGTATATGCTATTAGAAAAGGATGTGTAGTATTTAAATTTACTGATTGTAGAGCAAGTGTGTGTGTCAGTGGAGAAGTATGAAATCAGAGAGGACTTCGCTTGTGATTTACTTCAGTTCCAAAGTTAAAGATCTGTTGATTGGAAAGTTTTAAGAACTTTGAGCAACAGAATGAAATACGCCCTTGTGACATAGCAATATCTAAAGTATCAATGAGAACATTAATTTCAAGTTGTGTGCTGGATAGTTAGTCATGTCAGTAACAGCTGGGATTCAATGGCAGTGGTGTCTGGCTGCCATTAGTCACCGGGATTAAGACACTTGTTAAATACAGATATACTCCTTAAAAAAAGTTCAAAACTCCAGCACCACCAAACTTTCATATATGGTACGTGGTTGAGGGGGACAGGTGGCACAGCTACTTAAACAACTTCCTGGTCATGATAAAATGATTGATGTAGCATATGCTTCCTTTATGCTATTACATCATGTGTCTCTCGAATGCATTTGCTATTAATTCAAGGACAGAATTTTGCAGTCAACAAAACTAAGATTTCATTGGATCTATTGGAAACCTTCCTAATTAGGGACCAAGACTACTGAGGTTTTATCACTTTTGGACGAATGTGCTGCATAATCCATCGTTCATATCTTTTGTCTTTGCCACAGGATAGATGTTACATTAGTAAAGGGACTTCTAAACTACCTCTAGATAGCAAATTCTTTTGAAGAACAAGTGCTTACTCTGGCACTGAATTCAGTTTTCTTTGGATGAAAGCATATCACCGACATTTTGTCTTTGTGCTGGGGAAGGTTTTTACAAATCTACTGAAGACTAGCAGAACAGTATATTTTAAGTAGTACTTCTATTAATGCACATACATTGCAACATATCCAAATATCAAAAGAGCATGTACTCTCAAAGTTTTCTTGACAGTAGATATAAAGCAGGATATTTTGCTTTTGTAAAGCAATTTATTTGTTCCTCTTTTAAAGGAAACTACATCGAGGTCAACACCAAGTTCTGGTTTTGAAGTGTGGTTTCAGGATGAGAAATCTGAAGTTGTTTATTGTTTCTGTTTCTTTGCTTATTTTTTTCCCAGTGAAATATGAAGAGCTTTATTGCTTCTCCTTCAATCCAAAATTAGACAAAGAAGAACGAGAACAAGGCTGGAAGCTTGTGGACCTCAATGAAGAATATAATCGGATGGGTGTTCCAAACAACTATTGGCAGATTAGTGATGTAAACAGAGACTATGGAGTGAGTTGTTGTGATTTTTCTGTTACAGAGGCTGTCTGTACAATAAATAGTGGCCTGACTGAGGACTACCATAGTGCTTAGTGACAGCATCTCTTTGTGCTCAGCGCTCTACACACACGTAGTGAGGTGCAGTTCCTCTACTATTTCACATAAAATGGCACATAGAAAGTGAGAGAAAGGATGTGTCTTCATTTAACAGATGTTGAAAGGAAGCACAAAGAATATGGCCACAGTGTTTTAAATGTTAGGGTTTGGCTGCCTGGGAAGAAGTTTAAGTCATACTTAATGTTATGTGTGTGAGTAAGAGTTTCCCTGACATGCAGGGCTATGTAAAATTACTATGTAGTCATTTTAAGAAAAAAAAATTACTCAAAATAGTGAGCTTGGCAATATTTTTTCCTTATTGGCTATTCCCACACTCCTTTTGAAGCATCTGTGATTGACTGTCAGTGTTTTTCACAGTCATCTTATAGGTCATATATCTTCCTAGCTGCCTGCTGTCCTGCCTTGTTCAGTCTTGTATGATTGAAGGCCTTAGAATTTTAATTAGTTGTGAGTAGTAACAACCAAGATATTTTTGAATAAACTGTCCATGCACTCCATTGGTTCTGTTGCTGGAACATACCCATGTTAAGGAAGGAGTGTGAAGTTCTCAGAGAAGACTGAATGTGCTGTCAGGGTTTGTTTTCTTTTCGTTAAAATGGGTGGAAAAAATGTTTGACCTCTTTTAAGACAAAGTGTAGGAAAAATGTCATCATGAATAAAATCCAGTTCACCAGAGCAGTAACTTCTACAAGCTCTTCCTTTCCTTTCTCCTTCATTACGTATCTCTTGACTCAGAAAGTAATTTCATCCTGGGCATCCTTAGTGCTTTAGTCATCTCAGAAATTCAAAGGGAGGTACTGAATATCCTTTTGACCCCAGTCAGAATGCTCCAGACAATATCAGGAAAAGGGGGAAAAACCAGGATTCCATCTGTGGTCTCACTTGTCTCCCGAGGGAATTTGGGGCTTTTTTTGCAGGCTCATCAGGTTCCTCTCAGAAGCAGTAGGCGTTGTCAGGGCTGCTTGCCTTTTGGTAACTTCATTTCATGTGGCTTAATTTCTTGTCTCCATGTCCCTATTTTTGTCCTTTTTTTTTAATTATCAAATTTTCAAAAAAATTTGGCTCTGTTGTTCCCTCCCATTATTGTCCGTTCCCAGCAGAATGTTTCAGAACTTCACCACTCCCATCCTTACTCCCAAATTCTGCTACAGAGGACACTGCAGTTGTAAATACAACCTTGCTATACATAATGATAAACCTTTTCTGGTATGAATGTGTGTTAAACCCATCCTCAACGAGGCATGAATTAACATTTGGAAATACAGCCCTTTAACCCTTTTGCTTCAGTTTTGCCATTTGTAAGTTAGGATTAATACTTTCCAGCTTGAAAATAATGTTTTGAGCAATGTCAGTGATATGTATACAATAATGAAAGAATATCCCTGAGGTTTGAGCTCCTTGGTATTCTGTTTTTGCTAATGTGGAAATGGCTAATGCTACTTGTACTTTGTAGACCAAACAGAGTTTGCTTTCACAGGTCTGTGACTCCTATCCTACAGAAGTCTATGTACCAAAGTCTGCAACTGCACACATCATAGTGGGGAGTTCTAAATTTCGGAGCCGAAGGCGTTTCCCAGCTCTTTCCTACTACTGCAAGGGTAACAATGTAAGTGTGAATTTGTAGCCTTGAAGTGTTTGCTTATTTTGGCCTTGGTCTCATAATTCTTCTAGTAAGGTTTTGCAAGAAGAAATCAGTGTTTATTTAATTTTAAAAAATTATTAGTGTAGTCTGGTTAGTGTGGTTAGGTCATTAATAGGCATTAATAGATGTTTAATGCAGACATATAAACCCAGTTTCATCATCCAGCTAACACAAAAAATACGGGATCTCTGTATCACGAGGAAGTGGAGTAGTACAAGAGGCCTTGAGACATAGGTGGCAGAGGCATAAAGGCCAGTAGCAGGCATCTTAGTAGGTGATTGGGAGGAGAACAGAGCAATTTTGGATCTGGTAGCTTGAGAGCAAGTGAGTTGAAAAACTATACTTGGATCAGTTAGAGAATCAGGAGCAGCTTTTCAAGAAAAGATCTGTGAAGAGACACAGAAAGGATGGATAAAAGAGCTACTAAATGTTGGCTGAGGAGTATGTTGTGGGTTTGCTGAAGAGACTCTCCTTGTCTGCAAGGGTGAGGAGTTCCACCTTCCCCTGTCCATAGCAAATATTCTCAGGGCTGAGCAAGGATCTGCTTCACTTGTCTGTAACCATTTAGAAAAATCCCTGTACCTAGACTATTTGCATTTCTGTTTCTGGCAGCTGAGGTGAGGAAGGAGACTGAAGGATCCCACAAACTGCGGTGTTTGTATGTTTGTGCTCCAGCCCCTTAGGGACAGGCTTAGCTCAGCTGTCATTACCAGTTAGGAGAATGGTGTCCCCTTTGCAATCTCAAAGGATTTGTGTGACTCCTGCTTCAGTCCAGAGTGGCACTGAGAGGTCTTCGCTAGTGCTCAGGGATGGTCAGGACATGCCAAGAGACAGAGCTGGTCTGGGATTACAGGGCATCTGTAGCACTTGCCACACAGGACTGGACATATTTCTGCAGAATGTCACAAGTAGGAATCATAAGCTGCAACCTCCATGGAAATCTTGCCTTTACAGCAGCCCCTATCATAGGTTTGTGCTTCAGAAGGAACGAATGAGACCGTGCAGACGCTGAAAAGCTTTGGCAGAGAAATTTTTCAGCTTTCTGCAGCATTCTGTGAGAGCTCTGTGGTTCTCATGAAAGCTATGATAAACATTGCTATGGGTTTTTGTAAACTGGTTCTTTATCTGTGCACCTGGGATCTGTTTTTCAGAGTTGTTATTGTATACAGTGAAATAATATTTTGAAGTAGGTGTTGAGCTTTGGCCAATAGGACAGGGGGTGGCTGGTCAAAGAACCAATAACCTCCTGTCATCTTTGGGAACTAAGTTATATAAGTCAAATTATAATTAATTAAATAACCACTTTCTTCCTGAACTTGGATTGTGTCGTTACTCGCCGGTCTCAGTATACAGTGACAAGACGGTATTTTCACTCCTTTACCCTGCATTTTTTTTTCACTCATTTACCCTGCATCAGAACATTGCTTCCATAAAGAGCTATTAATTTTACAATGAAAGTGGAGAATAGGAAGATTTAAATAGTAAATACAATCTCTGCATAAATTGCATATTGTTTTTAACATTTTGTTAAGGTTAAATTTTTCAGAGTTAATTGCTTTGCATAATCAACTATGTCCAAATATAGATATCTAGGATTCAAAACAATTGGACATTTCTAAATCTCAGTGAAAGAAAAGGTCTTGGGGTCAGGTAGATTCCAATATATAGTAATTCAGCTTGGATGAGTTTCATGTTTCTGCCTGAATGTTTTCCCTGTTGTTGTTGGAGTTCAGGTTAAGGTTCAAAATACCAGGATCTGAAGTATTGTGTTTACTCCTGGATCCTTCATAGTTTAAAGAGCTAGGAAAAGGAATGTTGGAGGAAATACCACCTTGTGAGTTTGGTTGCCTTGAGTTGCCAGCAAATAGAGTAATGGGCAGGAAAGGGGGAAGATTTAAAATGCTCACAGCAGTTTGGGAAGAGCCTGCTGCATGCAGAGGAGACAGGTACCACTCATTCAGTCTTTCATATCCAGAACTTTCACATAGCTCCTTTGTCCTGACAAACTCAGTGGTGATGTGACACCTCTGTGTCTTACATGGTCTGTGTGAATATGGTAAGATCAAAGACTGGAACTATCTGTTCAGCTTATGCAATAGCATGTAATAAATCACTGGAATATGTGCTGATCAGAAGATTAGACTCTAAATAACAATAATCTGTCTGCAAAACCATTAATAAAGTATGAACAGGGTCTCACAATTCTGGGTTTCTCTCTTAAAGATCCATACTTTACTGACTAACTACTGATAATTCAAAGGCGTGACTGAAAAAAGCGTGTCCTTTCTCACAGTAATAAATAATTTGTAGGACAGTCTGCCCAGGCTGTGACCTTCAGCAGGCAGATTCTCTTCATGCTTGTGCTCAGTGCTTAGAAAGTGCATATATTATCCCCTTGCCTTCTACAAATCTAGCTGTCCTCTGCTTAGCAAAAATAAAAATCTCCCTGCCCACCCATTTCACATTTTGTTTCTTCTTTCCTGGTTTCATCTGGAGGTCTGATCCTGATGGTTCTGTGGAGAAACTGTCTTGCCTCCTTCAATAGCCCTGCTCAATACAAGTGCTCCAGTAGTCAGGCTGCCTGACCCACTTCTTGTGCAATACGGTCTTTTTCCAGAGGCAGTGCTAAAAATACACAATTGGTGATCTGGCTGCATGTTACACATTTTTGTTTCCTGGACTCATGGTGTCAGGCTGTTCAGTAAAGCAGGCACTGGTATAGGTTGGGTGTAATCAGTCTTGTAGCTGGTAAGTGTGAGTGACAGTGCAAAAGGACCTATTCTCTACGTTATATCAATGTTCTCATGATTTCAGGGCTCCAGTCATCCTTGAGATATCATTTTTCAGGAGTTATTCCACATTAGGGAAATACAATATTTGAAATAGCTCTAAAATTTGCATTCAAAACTAGACTTGGGCCAATGGGGTTCTATTGTTTTAATATTTTCTTGCCTTTTTAAGAATAATGTATTTATTAATATGTAATTAATTTTACCATTCTGCCTTTCTCATGTAACTGTACATCTATGCAAACATCTAATGATCTGGTTTTGTAAATGCTTCTGAATGCTAAACAATTTCTACTTTATAACTATGTTAGGTGTTTGTTTGTCTGCTTTTCTGCAGGCCTCCATATGTAGAAGCAGCCAGCCTTTATCTGGCTTTAGTGCTCGATGCCTTGAGGATGAACAGATGCTCCAGGCCATTAGAAAAGCCAATCCAGGAAGTGATTTCATATATGTTGTTGACACTCGGCCCAAAGTAAGTACATTAAATTTCTTGCACATAGCAAGACTGACTCTGGCCTGAATACATTAGGGAAGATGCACAACCTAAGTGCCTGACCAAGTCACTTCTGATCTTAGATGCACCTGTGTAACTTCACAGGTACATGAGGATTTATCAGGGGAATCCTGACTAGAAACCTTGACCACATTATTATCTCTTGGAGAATTTTCTCCTTTACACTGAACCTTTCCCTTTTCTTGTTCTTAGCAAAATGTCAATATACAGAAAAGTAAATAACGTGTAATTGTAACTGTTTACACATGCAAAGGAGCTATCAAGTAAGTATATTTCTGATGAGACTGCAAAAAATAACTCCCATTATAAAATGTCTTTACAGTTGTTTGTAATGTTGCAAACCTCTGCCTGCTTATACTGTAATTTTCCATGCATGATTTCTCCTGGAAGTGAGAAAATTCCAATGACCTCCGCACAAGGCTAAGGAAAGACAAGTTACTGAGATGACAAGAATGGAAGAGACCTTTAAATATCGCCAGCACTTTGGTGGTTTTGAGAGAGACTCTGAAATGTGATAAATAGTGACATCAGATGCCATATCTATAACTGATTAAAAGCCTCTGGCCAAGATAAAAGCTTTAGAAAAAAATATGGAGAAATATAGAAAGTCAATAATGATCTAGAAGAGGTTGGAAGCTAAAAAATCATTGTATCTAAATTGTCATGCTACCAAAGATCTCAAGGTGATAAAGACTAGATAGACTTCAGTATCTGGAGGTGGTAGTAGGGATATGTTCTTTATTACGCTATCAGCAACTTTGCGCTTGAAGTTACCAAAGTCTCTGAAGAAAAGAAACTAAAGAGGCCAATCTCCACAAAACCCCTTGTAGGTGTAGGATTAGCTATAGCATGGGGAAAGGAAAAATGAGAACAAATGTTTGAGGAAAAGGAACAAGGAAGCTATTACAGTATCTTGAGATCAGAATACAGAGCCTGAAAGGGCAAGGTGGGTAAAGCTGAGAAACATGAGAAATGGAGTGAGGAAGGGCAAGCCTGGCAGAGCTGGAGCAGGTACAAGGAACCTGCATGGCTGGTGACTGAAGACATGGGTGTTGGTGGGGAGGTGCTGTGAGTGCTCACAGGTCTAATGGGAGGCAGTAGCCAGAAAATGAGGGCCTTGGCATGTCTCATTTACCCAAGTCTCACCAAGGACTGTGTAATCTGGTAACTGCTTTGACCTTCAGTTCCCTCTTTTTTATTGGGAAGATGAGGATGCTACCAGCTTACTTATGGTCCTGAAGCAAGTGAATTGTGATGAGCACTAGGAAAGGATCGGTACCATTGTGTTCAGAATGGGTGTTAGATATGAAGTACAGACCTAGCTGCCTAAATAATGCTTGTTTAACAGTTTTCTACATGTAATAATAGTTACAGCTTGTTTCCTCTCTGATGGTATTGGTACTCTTCCCTATTTAAGGCAGTCTTTGACTGATGGGATTTATTGCTAATGACTTACTGGCTATTAATAATGTTTTACCAGGTATTAACAGGAAGGACCTTTCCTTTAATTTTAATAAAATTAAAGGATGGATCCTACCTGTTAATACCTGGTAAATTACTTTGAGACATCTTCTGCGTGCAGTGAAAAAAGCCCATACTTTGTGGAGGGTATGGAGAGGCTGAAATGGGCTCACTTAGCCATGAATGCCAGCATATTTCCAGCAATGCTGGCTTCTTCAGGAGCGAGTCAGGAGATGAAGACTGTTTGTTTTCACTGAAATTCTCTGTAAAAAAAGGTTTTGATGTAAAGAAAATTGTGTACCAGATTCCTACTTCTCTCTGCGCAGCAAAAATGGACAGATCTACAAAGCTGCTGTGATCCCGGATGCCTTGTTAAAATTTTGCACCTGATAATGCATTTATAAATCTAGAGCATGTAGCAAGGGATAGGGATCAGTGGAAGCAGTTCCTGGCATTCCTCAGGGAACCTTTAACAAATGTAAAGGTAAGATATCAAGTCTGGTGGAAGGTTTCCCATTCCCGTAGGCGGCTACAAAACCATTTGCCTTGTTTCTCATAAGAACCAGTTCCTTGCAAAGATCATGAATGTTGATGGATCCTTCAATTCAACATTCCCAAGTGCTCTTCCCTCATTGCACTTGGTAGTTTTCAAAACAAAAGATTTGTCCGTGGAAGAAAGCTTTTTTCCTGATTCATTTGGATATAGCAGGATGACCAAATGCAACTTTACTTAAGCCACTGTCATTCCTCTATGTGATCACAGAAGAAACTAATATAAATTTACTGTTTATAAGTAAAACACACTAATTGTCTAATCTTTATAACAAGACACATCTTTGTTATCCTGCAGATTAAAGAAAATGCCAGGAAATCTTGCAAGTGAGGTCTTTTACCTTTAGAGGCTGTATCCTCATATTCACTGAGATTAATCAAGGACATGCACAATTTAGAGAGCTTCACAACCACTACTTCAAGAGCAACAGATGGAATTTTGGTAGATGGTGTGGAAAACTTGTTAGTAAATATTGTGGCAGCTGCAAAGTTTGGCAACTGACAGTATTTAAAATAAATGACTGTCAGAAAGCCTCGCAAATTTAACCTTATATTTATTTACTTTTAAAGAGTGCTATTTCAGATTGGCCTTTAAGAAAGGATATTGGGGATACAATTGCAGAAACAGTTAATGGTATTTATGTGCTGAGTACTAGGTTAGTTAGAGGATAGATACTTTTCATTTAGGGTTTCAGGGGTTTGTGGTGGCTGAGACACGTGTACAGATCTTTCTTCCTGAAGCTACAGGCTACTGCAGAGAGAGACTGCCTCATTTTGTTTGTACAAGAACACTGATGTCAGCTTCAAAAGAGAAAGATTAGGATTCAGCAGATAATTTCTGTCTTTGTAGCAAGTCACACTGAGGACTTTGTCCTTAACTGACATGCTGTTCACAGGCTGTATCTTTTTTTTATTGTCCATTGATAGTAAAAACATTAGCAGACTGCTGGTTGATAGACAAGAATGGGTTTTTTTGCTTGTGCTCTTTCCTGAACTGCATACTACAAGTTAAAAGAAATTTTCCCCAAGATTTGAATAAATCAAAAATGCTGGTGTTTTGCCCAGATTTCTATCCAGGGTGTGGTTCCTTCTGTTGTAGCATGAAATTCATGCAATGTTTCTATTCCTAGTGGTGGTCCACAAATGCAACTTTCTAGCTCTTTCCTTTGAAAGTTAAGATATCAGGTTTGGTCCTTGGAAACCTCTTTTGACATATAAGGTAAAAAAGCTAGGGTTGTTTTCTTGGTTGGAGGGAAGATGGCATCAGACAATCAGTCCCCAATTGTGTATATTGGCTCCAAACTAAAATTGAATATTGGGAGTATGTGTGTTTGGGGTGGAAGAGGTCAGAAAAGGAGACATTCTTGTATATCCCATGATGCCATTAGCTGAGCACTAAAATATATTACTGTGAGTTTCAGATGTGACCACAGAAGCAGTGAATCAATAGTACTGCCTGCACTATTGGGAAATAAACTGGAGACAGAGTTACCTGCATAGCCTCTCGTCCCCTAGGCAATGCCTAAGAGAGACTTTTTTTACTTTTTCATGAGCATTGGCTCTCATTGAAATGAAGATGAGTCACTTTTTGTCCAACTGATGCCTCATAAAGTCTATATCCTTTATTATTTATTTCTTAAATCTTTCCTGAGCAGAAACTGTTAGGTGTGCTTGGAGGCGTGGAGGTTCTGCCACCTGAGCTGCTTTGTCACTCTCAGAGCCTTCGTATTTCTTGGGAAGTTCAAAGGTGCCACAACCTTACAGCAGGAATTTCACAGAAAAGCAGGGACTTTATGCAAAAAGACAAATTCTTTCTATTGCACAGTGAGATTTTGCTATAGGAAATTTTTTAAAAAGTAAGTAGGTACTTACTAAAAAAATAATTTATTTTAAAAAACTATCAAAGAAAAAGTAAAAGAACTTAATTAGTTTCTTTCAGCTCTAGTTTTCAGCCCAAAGATCAAAATCTGGCATAAGGAGCTTGGCAGATAGTTTTCCTTCCCACCCAAGGATTCCAAAAGGGGGGAGAATAAGCATTAACCCCATTCTTAATTTTATGCTTGGGAAAACTGAGCTAAAGAAATATTTAGTAACTTTCCCATGCCAAGAAGCAAGGAACAGATTCGAAGACAAAATTTCAGCTTCCAACTGAAAGTATTTTTGCTGAAGCAGAGCAACTCCTTTGATAGCACTGCGTTGCAGATGAAAATATTTGTGGTGATATTGTCAATTCAAATATTTTGTAGTTTTACATAATAAGAGCCAAGATACTATAAAATTAGGAAAAACTACTCCAACTCCGTCTTCATTATTGCAAGCTTCAAAGAAGTAAGCTTTATCAGCTTTTGGATGATTTGAGCAGTAAAATGCAGTAACTTGGGCAACATGACTGCACAAGTGTGTACATGCTATGAACAGTGGCATGGCAGATGGGACACTGCCACCTCCTGGGTACATTCTGCTAGTAAACATAATGCTGATCCAATATAAAAGCAGAACAGCTCTTTAAAACCAAATTAAAACCTTCATGCTCTTGCAGAGGAACCCTATCTAGGCTGTGGGGTTTTTGTGTTTAACCTCACTAAAGAAGTTGCACTCCAAGTGTGTGAAACAGGGATGTCAGAGACTCAGCAACCCAGCGCCCTGCAGTAGGCTGTAAACAGATTCCCGATTCATAGCCCCTTTTGTTGACCCTGTGACAAATGCTTCCTATTTGTGCCTGACTTAAACCCCTCTGATTTATTGCTGTAGACCACAAGGTTTGTTTTGAAAGGATTCTGCTACTGGTTTTCATCCAATTTTCCCAATGTTTTTCAGCTCAACGCAATGGCGAACAGAGCAGCAGGGAAGGGGTATGAAAACGAAGACAACTACTCCAACATCAAGTTTCAGTTCATAGGCATCGAGAACATCCATGTCATGAGAAATAGTCTGCAGAAAATGCTTGAAGGTAATACTGCCCTTCACCGGAATCTAGAGGAAAGAGTTGATCCTTCTGTCAAACAAATCAGACTAACTGCTCTGAAATCAGCAGCAGTGAAAAGGAGTATGAAAAGTAATCTTTGCCTGTTGCAGCTGCGTGCAGCTGCCTGCTGGCTAATGGGACTTGTGCAAGGAAGCATCATGGCAAATATTGATTGGTGATTTCTTAATTGTGAAAACACCTTGTTTCCTGGCTGAAATCCTGATATCATTTATTTTAATGATAAAATCAATTTTAATTCAGTGCACCTTACTGCTATTATGTCTTTTTTTGAAATTTACATTTTGATGATAAAATGAAAAAAATCCCTTAGAGCTGACTTTAAGGCTAGTGGAAAATAGAGATTGGTTTTTTTTAAAGCTCAGAAAAACTGTGGTTTGATTTTCATATAAGGTAGTCATGCATTTTGGACTGTAAATTTTAAGAGAAACTCATTCATGCCCTGTATAGAACTTACCACATCAGGTCTATTAATGAAATTTAATTCACAGTCAATGGGTGTAACAATTCATCACCCTTAATATCCCATGGAAATTAATAACAATTGCCTTATAAATACTTAGCAGTATATAAACCAGCAAATCTGTTCTGCCATTTCATATTTGCAGTACATAACTGTTTAGAGGTCATCTGGGAAAAGAGCAAGGATAAATAAGCCATCCTTGACCCTCAATGGCTTGTTGATTTTTAACAAGCAAATAGTAAATAGTGCTCTCTCCACTGTGTCTCAGTATTTACTTCACGTGCATCAATAACAACTTCCATCGCCTCCTGGATCAGCTTCATCTCTCTTATTCTTGATTTCATGCTCTGCCCATGCTCTTTTACTCTTCATCTGTCTCCCATCGAGTGCATGCAATTGTAAATTTGAAATCTAAGGAGGACTTAAATTTTCCATGATAGGGAAGCCATGCTCTATTTTCAAATAAGAGCATTTTATGGAAAGCAGCATTAAATTGTGATGCAGGTAAAACATTCCATCTCTTCATGAGAGTTTTCTTGGTCTAAGGGTCTCAGGCAGGAAAACAGAAGGATTTTTTGTTCACTAGGAAGTAGTGTTTGGATAGCAGGGAGGCTGGGTGAGTAAACAGGTCCCTTTGTTTGTTCAGCTCAAGACTATCAAAGTTAAAATAGTAAACAACCAACCTGGCTGCATGGGAAGTGCTGTGTATAATTTTTGAGCCAAAAGTTCATGAGACCGGCCCATGGCCCAAACTTGCATGTAACAAGGTAATTCCTAATGTATTTAACACTTCAGGCTGCTTGGGGGACACAAATTCTTAGCATCTATTTTCAAATGAGCCATATGGTTAAAATATCTGCTTTTTTCCTGGGTTTTATATTTGCTGTGTTGAAATCTCACATGTATCAATGTGACTGATAATATTAGAAATCAGAGAAGTTAAGTACTTTTTAAAAGAAAAATCTTATGACTTTCGGTGTATCAGGGCTTTCCTTACGTAAGATGCTGTGTAGTTTTTATCTTTTTCCATTTGTATGTGTCCCTTAACCTGTTTTTCTGGTAACCTTTTACCTGACTTGAGCATACAAAGAGACCTAGAACCAAAAATGCTGTCAAGGATGATGATAACACACATTTAATATGGCTTTAAATTTTCATCAAGGAATACCTAGATAATATATCAGTAATTATCAATTATTACTGTATTATCAATACAAATATCAAAAATATATAAATAATTAAAGGAATACATAAATAAGATTGCAATATCACTGTACCTATGTGAATCTTAAGTAAAACTTCACACTACACTATAAATTTTACAGAATGGGTCTGCTGCACGTGATCTGTTGTAAGATTTTATAAGGTGCATAAAAACATTTGAAAAGACAAATGAGGGTGATGAAAATTGATTTTAGTTTAATGTGAGCTGTATTGTTGCTTGGAAGTGTACAGCATGAAAAAAGGACATCAAGATATAATTGGCCAGATGTGTTGCTGAAATGCAAGGCCAGTTTCATTTAATTTACTGGTACTAAGCAGAAGTGTAGAGCAAAGGACCTTCACATGCCAGATTGCAGGTTATTTTCAAGATACAATTTTAAGTAACTTCCAATGCTGAGAAAATTTGAAAAAAAAAAACCCTATTATTCAGTTTTCCATTAGAAAATGCACTTACATTAGGAATGTATTCACTTCAATGATATTTTTGGGAAAAAGCTGAGGAAATTAATTTATGCTTATAAAAATGTCAATATTTTATTTGAGTTGGTAAAAAAAATTAGTTTCAGCTTTGTGATTTTCCTGACTTTAATTCAAGCCAATTTATCTTATTCAACACACATTTACCCTGGTATAATGTTAATTTTTGGCAAACTATACCAGCATTACAAAATTATTAATTTTTAGAATAAGATTTTTTTCAGAATATGCAAAAAATGTTGAGATTTGACTGTAACAGGGAAGTAAAATGCATTTCAACATTTCAACATGATGGAATTTCCTTTCAGAGAAAAAAAAATATTTTTGTCTCTGCTGCCTTTAGTATAGTATGGCTTTTTATTTTTCTCCATTTATAAATAGGTCTATGTGAAGAACCTTGAGATAATTTTGATCCTGTCCACAACCTCCTTGAAATAATTTTTAACATTAGAAGGACATTACACAGGGACTGTTCTCGATAAAGATCCAAGGGCTGCCTGAGGCTGCTGTTTGGTATTTGGGATGGGGTGGGTTGTGCTGCACATCCAGGGGCCAGCTGAGACCTGACCCCCATGTGTTGTGCACTGAGGTGATGGCCCCACATGCTCCCTGTCTGTATTTAAACAGCAAATATGAGCTTCTCCTCCCCTCATACCAGGAGCAGCACTTGCTGATGTAGGAGCAGCCCTCTGATCCTTGGACTTCTGTGACAGATCAGCCAGTAGGAAAACCTGTTGGTTTGGCCCACAGCAAGTACTCCTTCCTCTACTTCTGGCTGTCCTGCCAGAAATGGGGGGACTAGTCCAGCATACCCCTCTGGTACTTTTGCTGGTGGAAGAGGCAGTTTCCAACCTGTGTCCTGTTTCTTCCTCCCATCCAGGGATATGGGCGCATTGCTGGAATTCTCAGAGCTCTGCTCAGCAGCTCTTGATTTTCCTGTGCATGCACTGTGGATGAAGCAGGCCATATTTCTAAAAGATTTTGGTACCTTTTCTGCTGAGATGGAAATGCCTTTTCTCCTTAGGATAAGCTTCATAATTGAATTCATAATTGAACTCAGTGTTAAGGTCCAGATCAGTTGCCAAAGTCACGCGAAATATACAGGGTATGCATTTAGGACAGTATGAACTTTGCTCAGTGAAGTGATCAGTAAATATTGACTCAAATTCGGCAGTGGGAATGAGCAAAGCACTGTTTCAGCCTTACCTTGGGCTTTTGTAAACAGAGACAGCAGCTTCAGCCAGAATTCAGCCACTAATTGGTCATGCTTCCATCTGCACAGGAACATTAATCATGTGAAAAACTGTTTGCTTTCAGTGCTGCTATCTCTGCATCTTTATAAATATCCTCCAAAAATTACTTTTAAAATAACCATCGGGAAGGGGCCTTGCATATAAACATTGTGAGACTTTGTATGGACGCATTAGGCCATTTTGCTTCTGAACTAAATGGAGTTAGGACTGTCAGATAGTTCAGATATGGTATAAACTCTGGCTTGTGAAATTAAATTTTAATTACACTGAAGGAAACTAAGGCTATGCCAGGGGCCAAAATGGCCATAAATAACTGAGTCTTTTAAGATTTCCAGACCACAAGAGACTTACTAAGACATTAGTAATTGACAGATCATACATTAACTCGGTAAAAGCCATGATGTTTTTCATGGTACTCTGAAAATTAATCTCATTGGCTAATATATTTTTCCTTAAAAGACAGTATAACTCTACATGGATCAAAATAAAGATGTAGTCTATTTGTGGATTGCATTTAGTATCTCACTGTTGAAAATAGATTGCACCAAATTTCATTGAGTATTTGTTCTGCTGGATTGAGGTACCTGATTAAGATTCTGATTGCTTTTTTCTTCTGATGCCACAAACTCTCTAATATTACAAAATAGACACTTGGATACAGCAGAATAGAAACTTAGAGTAGAAGCCAAAAGATTGTTATTTTTTTCTTCAAATGTGGCATAGAGTTTGGAAGATTTTCAGGAAAATATTTTCCTTGAGGGATTATGTCTTGTCCTCACTATCAGAATACTTTTTGACTTCAAGTGAAGCTTTAATAAGGTTTAATGCAGGGATGGAGAACTGTGGAGTGAAGCACTTTAACTCAACCACCATCATCTGTGGTGATGCTGGGAGTAGGAGGCAGTGGCACCATTTAGGTGTCTCTCTGCCTGTCCAACAGCAAAAATCAAATGCTTTCTCTTTCCAAGCCTTCATCATTAAATACATGAACTCCTCCCAGGGGGTTGAAAACTTCACTCCCAATACAATCTTGGAAAATGCATGCTTCACAGAAGGATGGATTAGGATTTGTTTGCAGTAGGCTTTATGACAGCTTCTCTTTCTAAATTAAATCAACATATTGGGTGAAATTTGACCCAGCCCCATTTCTTAAATCTATGTGTTTGTCAAAGGTTATATTTGACTGTGAAGTAGTCCTTCTTTTCAAAAGATGCATGTTTTACACAGGAAGTATCTGAAGAAGAGAGAACTCTGAGGCTGAACAGTCAGTGAAGCTTAAGGGACTCTAATTACTACAAAGTTAATATGTATCTTATTTTGCAGTTTGTGAGCTGAAATCACCTTCAATGAGTGACTTTCTGTGGGGCCTAGAGAATTCTGGCTGGCTGAAGCACATCAAAGCCATTATAGATGCTGGCATTTTTATTGCGAAGGTAAAGTGTATAAAATGAGAAAACTTGGAGTAACCAGATACAGGAAATGAGGATCAAATTCTCTGCTTATGGGTAACGTCTGTTATCTCCTCAGTGATGTTATACCTGAAAAAAGCCCATCTTGCAATGCTTTGTGTATGAGGAGAGATGATTCTTAGGTGCTGTTGTGTTGACATTTTTCTAAAATAGTAAACAAAAGCTTGAGTTCTTTTGTACTAAAGCCTCTACTAGCCTGTGTCTTGTTATGCCAGACATTTGAATGTCCTTACTTTACTCCCCAGCAGTGATTGTTACTGTTTCTTTCCCAATTTGCCCTGCCTCCTCCACTGTTCTGGACATTTTCTTTGTAGAAGTGGTAGTTGTAATATATACATATAGCTATATATTGTGTATAATACATTATATTATACATAATATACAGCTACTGTGTTATCCCCTCTGAGTTATCAGGCAACCAACTGAATTCACCTCCTGAACCAACTCCTGTGGATTACCATAGCCAAACTCTCTAGCAGCTTCTACTTTTATATACCTGAGAACTCTTACAGAAAACAGTTTCAGCTTTAATAAGAAATTATTTCCCCTAATCGCCCCCAAAGTAATATAGACATTTGTCATCTACCAGCAGTAGCTTTAATTTTATTACCCCCTACCTTGTGCTCTGGCTTTTTACTGCTTCAATTCTTATTTCTGAGATTGCCATTACAATTTCTTAGTGGCCATTTTATTCACATAACCTGCTGCACAAAACCATACAGATAAAACTTCATGGATTTCCCTCCTCACTAACTGCTTGTTTCTCTTGCATTGCTTCTTCCTTCTCAGAAGGCAACTGTAGTTTCTTACCTGAACAGCAACTGTGGGATACATACACATATTATTACTCCCAGCCCTACCACCTTTCATTAGCTCATAGAAATAAGGTCATTTACATCAGCTTTGCCATTTTTTCCCCAGTGGCTGGTCTTATTATCCTTTGTCCATATGCTTGCTAGCCTAGTGCCTTTTGACTCATTCTTATTTGTACGGTTTCCAGTTCTCAGTTCTTGGTCTTCTGCCCACAGGGGTTCTATTTTGGTAGAATTTACTTGTCTCTTGAGATAAACATAGATAATTTATTACTATTCCTCATTCCCTATTAAGCCCAAACTTAACCTAAATGTTTTTTTTTCCTAACTATATCTTTCCTAACCTGTTTTATTTTCTACTTCCTAAATTTAACTCTCTTTAGAAATGACAAAGGCCAAAACCCTTAGAATTAAAAAAACAACTGCCAACCCTCAAGTTCTAAAAATAATACAACACCAGACTCTGGAGAACTCAGTACAATTTCTTCTTTATGTGTTTATGTATAAAATGGATTTCTCTGTTCCCAGTTATTACACTGAAGATGCTGATAAAATCTTGCTTATTAGGCATGGAAGTTTCCCACTACCACAGGCTTCCCCACAAACCTTTACAGCATGTCATCAAGGCAATGCAGTGTGCTGCAATGATGTCCAGGCTAGTGCTGCCATCGGAAGCAGACATTGCCCTTGACATTACCATTGTCATGGTTTAGCATGGTTTGGGTTCTGAATTTGTTCAGGGGGGAAATTCCAAGCTATTGGGTCAGAGAATGACGAAAAGATGAAAAATTAAGAGCCATATTGCAAGCATGGCTATTCTTTTAGTGGCATGTGAGTGGCAGGAGATGTGTTAGAGCATCTGAATCTGCTGTAGGTAGCTGTCTGCTCTGACAGTTTGATCTATTCTAATTGAAATGAATCCCACATCTTCCTGTAGTGGGGCGCAAACAGGTAATTCTCAGCCACCATAGTGCATGGGCTGGGGTGAATGAAAACTTTTCAAATGAGAGGAATAACTTTGATTTTCAAATGAGACGAATAACACTCAACTTTATTTAAGAACTCTGTGGTAGAGTAAAAAATGAATGAGCTTTCCCAGTTTCCAAGTTAATACTCTCTATAGGGCGCTGTCTCACTGTTCCTCTCTTACCATTGTCTTCCTCCCTGCTTGTGAAATTTCTGACTTTTTCTGTATCCTTAGGCTGTGGCTGAGGAAGGTGTGAGTGTGCTTGTTCACTGCTCTGATGGCTGGGATAGGACAGCCCAGGTTTGCTCTGTAGCAAGCCTTCTATTGGATCCATATTACAGAACTATGAAGGGATTCATGGTAAGCGGGTTCTTTCACAGAGTAAATGAACCATTATGGCATCACTTAAGATGAATATCTTTGTTTTTAATAGGAAATAAACTGTTCCTTAATATACCCTCTTTTTTTTTTTTTTAGTAGGAAGGAAGGCTTCTATATGTTCATGTTAAAGTCTCCCAATTTCTCTATGAAATGTTATTCAAGGTGGGGATCAGTTGGGCACCCATGTTTGGTTTTTTTCCTAACCTTGACCAAGAAACTTTCTCACAGCCCAAAGAGCTTTTGTACAAGCAAGAATTTGTATTCATTTACAGTGAACATTTTAATTTTGAGTGTCTGAAGTGTGTCTTTTCTAGACATTAGATTGCAATGAGCAGCTATATTGGAAAATCTGTTCCTTTCCCAAGTCAATCAGCAGTAGTAAAGCATCTAGAAGTGGTTATCAAGTTACTGGTCACATGTTAAAAAGATGTTTGAGACATTTATAAGTTCTATTTTAGAAAGCAATGAAACAAGATATTTGAAGTTGTGCTGAAATACTGGCACCCTCTCTGCATCCATGAGGAGTGCTGTTTCCCTGAGCGGGCAGCAGTGCTCATCACTCATTATTTTTCTGCTAATTCTGAAAATTATTTAGGATCCTAGTACTGCTTGCTTACATCATTCTTGCTTGCCACTTTTCTGCTTATTCTAAGAATTAACTGGGATTCCAACACTGCTTGTTTACACCACTCTTCTGCCTGCTTCAACATGTCAGCTCTACTCCACAACATTGAATGCAATATTCTCATTTTAGGTGTTAATTGAAAAAGACTGGGTTTCCTTTGGTCACAAATTTAACCACAGGTAAGGCGGTGCTAAGGTTTTCGTCTCTGTATATGTTTATGTAGTCAGTATCTGCTGCCATTCCAGTTTTACTTCTCTGCTGCCTTACAAAACATAGCAACAGAATGCCCCAGGAAACATCCATACCCTTTTCCCCAGCTACATAATTTAGCTGCCTGGAAAAGTCAGAGTGAAATATTTCTCCATGAGCACTCCAAAACTACTATGGGGAATCCTGCGTGCTGGTCTTGCAGTTTCTATGAGCATTGAGAGGTCCATGTGAGTAGTATGTATTTGGCTTGGAAAATCCCTTTGGACTCTAGCAGGTCTTCTAGTAGTGCCAAGGCTCCCCACATAAGTCCCTGTTCATCAAAGGGTCTTCTACATCTTCCAAGACAGTATTCAATCTTAGGCATGTCTGTGAGTTGTCTATTAAATAACATATACTCTTCATGTTACACTCTGTTCTAATAAAGCCAGCAAGATCTCCTCAGAAATGTCAGGCAAAGTGGAAAGTCATTTATTTGGACAGGTTATTTTGAACATTGATCCAATGTAAATGCTACAATGCAATGAAAATGTTTGAACACTTAATATGTTAAAACATGTATACATTTTCACATTTTCTTTCTTTCTTGACTTTAGTTTCTGTAAAAATTAAAAATGCAATTTTTATATTGGGGTTTAATTACATTATATTGCTTGATTTGAATGTAAATTTGTTATAGTTTAAAAAAACAACAAAACTTAGAGGAAATCTGTGCAGTTCCACACCACCTGTGAAATTTCAGCAGGAAATACTACATTTAATATGATGCTGTCAGTTTTTTATGATTATCAGTGGTAAAAGGTGTTATGAAATGCAATAACCACTGATAGCTTTAGTTTGCTGTGCAATACTGCTACATTTTCTTTGATAATACTATCAGAATTAGAAGTTTCAATTTTAGATGTTCATGAAATTTTTATGAAATTTTTATGGAATTCCACTCCGTTGGCATGTGTACCCCCCCAGCAGAATAATTCATTGAAAATGCTTCTTCCTATTATATACACTTACAAAATATTTTTTACTTCTTTGTGTTTTATATTTTCAAGCTCCTTTTCTTCATTGCAAGTGGTTCCAAGAGGCATTTTTATACACAGAAAGTTTCGTGTTCACTTGACAGTCACAGTAACATGGAAACATTTCCCACTTCCTAGAAATTTCACCAAGAGAGGGCAGCTTTAACCTGTTTTCTGCTGAGGTTATAATGTAGCTCTCCTGCTCACTTTTCTGGTTTGGGGAATAACCTACTATTAAGAGAGTATCTTCAGACACGCTTTTGTCATTAAGTCATTGCAGGCATTCTTTTGCTAACCTATATTACTGTGGTACAATTTATATTGATAGCATTAAAACATGGCTATGCAGCAGCCAGCTTTTTGTAGCTGTAATGTAACAAGACACCCAATAAAAGGGGTTTTTTTGTTTGTTTGTAATTCTGCCTCCATTCTAATTCATGATTCTTGCATCATTTTTGTAAGTAAAAATATAGTAGTAGTTGAGATTTTAGAAATGAATGCCTATGGTGTAACTTGCACACTAGAAGTGAGGGGTTTGTTTTCCTTAGAGTTAATTCAGTTTTCCTGCAGGAATTCAGGTTATAATTGAATGTATCTTGTCTTGTTTCAGGTATGGCAATTTAGATGGAGATCCAAAGGAGATATCGCCTGTTATTGACCAGTTCATTGAATGTGTTTGGCAGTTAATGGAACAGTTTCCTTGTGCTTTTGAATTCAATGAGAGATTCCTCATCCACATACAGCATCATATCTATTCTTGCCAGTTTGGGAATTTCCTGTGTAACAGCCAGAAGGAGAGACGAGAGCTGCAGTATGAAAATGTTTTCTTTAGTAGCATATTTATGCATGGGGTCTGTGGCTGGTGGTGTATTGAGGAGTCAGACATTCTCCAGTCTGTGTGTATGTGTTTCATAAGGCACAGGGTGCCTGTTGTCTTCTGGCAACACAGATTAATTCCAAAAAAAGTTGATCCTCTGCAGTGTAGCTCTGCTGGGAGCATAATCCATGGTGTGCATGACAGGGATTAGTGAAAATTGACAAGAGCGTTATGCCTTCAGCCATGTGGGCCTACCTTTACTGAAGCCCTGACAAAATACAAGGCAAGCTGGCTCTGTAACTAGTATAAAATTACAGTAACTCTAGTTAAGTTCTCAGTTTAAGAGTTACTACTCCTCTGTGTTTTAACCTGTCTTTGGATCTCATGTCAGGACATTTTAGTCCTGCTGTCTTAGGCAGTACTTCCTTATTGTCTTTTTGTCTGGCAGCCCTCCCTAGGACTGAGTCAGCAAACTGTCCTTCTGCTGTCTGGCCCCAAAACAATTACGAATTAATCTACCTGCCCTGAGGCCCAAACAAAGACAGCATCATCATTCCTGGCAGTGCTCGTGATCGTATCTGCTTCCCGGGGCCCTGGGTCCTTGATACATGATGATATCCGTTGCTTTTCTCAAGCACCCTGATCATGTCAGCAGTAGCAATGAGAGGAAGGTGCTGGTTACTGCTGGCTGCTGCCATTTGGTCCCTTTTGCTGCTTAAATGCAGAGCAGCCACCGTGCCACAGTCCATTTGAAATCAAAACCTTCACAGATCACCACATCCCAAGACCTAACTGTGTAAGAAATTGCAGCGCAGCGGGAGCTGAGTGCTTTTAAATGTGGGGATCCTTTTGGTGCAGAGATCAGTCTGAAAGCTCACTTTATGGAAATGATCCTCTCCACCTCACAAAGTCTCTTCACCTACTCGCTCCAGCTGCTTTCACTTTATGGGAAATGGATTGGATTTTGCTTTTAGTGACCAACAAGGGAATATGGGTCTGTTTCTCTATGCTTGTAACTTAAGTCTAATTCTGTTAAGAAAGCTGATTGTAAACTGGGAGTACAGAGGACTAGAATGCTGCATCTAAGTTTTAGCTATCCCTGAACTGTAACAGAGGCTTTAATATATTTTTATTTAATGTATTTTTTTTCAGAATCAAAGAAAGAACGTATTCATTGTGGGCTCACTTGTGGAAAAACCGTGCCGATTACTTGAACCCCTTATACAGGTCAGACCACAGTCAAACCCAAGGGACCCTGCACCCACAGATCGCTTCATGCAACTTCTTGTACAAGTAGGTAGTGTCACTTGCTACTGGGAATTGTAGGATGTGTTAGTACAGAACAGAATGCCTTTGTATATAAGTGTTTCTTGTTCTATAAGGCAGTTTATAGAGAGTAAATTCAGTCGCAGATGCAGTGTGTTTGTTCCTTGTGTGCTCATAGTCAGCCAACACCTCTGCACCATTCCACACGAGTATTAGTCTGAAAAGAAGCTTAAGATTAAAGCTATATTGATAGTTGTGTGTCCTAATTTCATGGTTACTCACTTCTTCCACTAAGAACTGCCTCTTTCAGTTCTGTTCTCATCCGTTGTTTCTAAATTTATAGTTGCTTTAACTTCTTCCATTCCAAGATTTTGTGATGTTAATTTGAATCAAAATCGGTGTCAAATTTGGTGACAAATTGGTGTCAAAAATAAAAAGGATCTTTTCAAGAAACTATGATTTCATTGCTAAAACAAGTGTTCAGTAAAAAAAAAGCAGATTTTCCCCATGTTGTTATATCAAGTAAAACAAAGTTAAGTTTTACCCGCTATTTTTTCAAAATCTAACTAAATACCATCACTAGAAATGTTACTATTGACATTCTGACTTAATTAATTGTGCCATTAGTCTTAACAAACTTCAGGAGAACTTGAAATTAAGGAAAACTGTGATTTAAGTAAAGCTGATCAGTTTGTTTTCCAGTTATAAACAATAGCACCTGTTAAAAAGTCAATAAAAATCCTAAATGAAAGAAATTGAATTCTTACATGTCTACTATACCAGGTCACATCTACTTTAAAACAATGTAAAAATAGTCATTAATCGTATTCTTTGGGACAGTGGGATTTATAAAGGAAGTACTGATACAGCAGATCCTCCAATGGATAAGTAATCCTGTTGATTTTAATCTAATTACTTGGGTGCATAAAGGTTTCCAAGCATGAGTTATCAGATGATAAACGTAAGGGGGAATGTGATTTAAATAGTATACTATTAGGATAAGAGTAATAAGTCTCCAAGCAGTGTGCACGTGCTCCAAAAATATCTGTCAGCTACTTGGCCAGACAGCTGCAGCTGACAGCAGGGCTCAGCTACTTAACCTGTCTGGTGAACTGGTTACACACTCAGGGCCTGCCTGTGGCCCTATCGCCAGGAAGGCAGGAGGAGCACTACAATAATACAGAATTTCAAAGCTGACTTCATGGGAAGTTGAACAACAATTGAGAACTAGGAATATGAAAAACTGCCTTTATCCTGGGCTGTTTTATAGGTACCATTGCTCTAAAGCCCATAGTGTAGAACAAGAAAATAATACCAAAAAAAACGTGCAAAATTTTGCATTCAGTGACCCTTTCTCAGTCATGTGACCTAAGCTACATTCACCTTTCTTTCTACTGTGTATCAGAATTAGTTTGAGCTGCCTGTGTCCACAGAGTTACACCTTCAAGACAGAGCAGATGCAAATGAACCATGAATCTTGCTAAATAGTCTATGAACTTACGCGTATGCACTCTAATGATGAATAAGCATGGATAGATCATTTAGGAAAATATGTGTCTGGGGAAAAAAAAAAGAGAAAGAAAGAGTGTGCATTTAAGTCTTGTGAGGCTACTTCACCAAATGGGAAAATTCCTGACCTGCCCATCAATTCCAGGTTCTGGAGTGGAATGTACAACCGCTTTGAAAAGGGGCTGCATCCTCGACAGTCAGTTACTGATTATCTGATGGCAGTGAAGGAAGAAACTCAGCAGTTGGAAGAAGAGCTGGAAGTCTTACAAGAGGTAATAAACAGTTGAGTTTGATACCCCAGACTTGGTAACTGATGATAAATGAAACTCAACTCCATATGTTGCAACATCCCCTACATGCTACATCCTTTTCTGGAATGAGGATGTTCAGCCATCATCTTTGTTCTCAGATAAATTACTGTGAATGTTTTGCATTTAAGACACAAAAGTGGACTCTCTTCTTTAAGGATAAAATTTTACCTGTGTTGGTGCACAAGTACTACTGAAAGTAAGTTTAATCCTTCTGTAACTCAAGAGGGAATTATAGTTCAGATGAATCCTGTAATTCAGCATTGGTTTGTAATAAATTGTGCATTTCTCATACTCCATAAATGCAAATAAGCAGTTTTCAAGGGTGGGTTGGGCTCTGAAAACTTATTTAAAAAGAAAAAAATGCAAGGACATATAAGAGGATGTCTGGGCCCTAAATGTGTCCATGTCATACATACTGTTTCCTTTATTTTAGAGATTGGCGAATCTTCAGAAATCACAATCAGGTGATAATAAAGTCAAGAGTAAGCAACAAGACCAAAGCAAACAGACTGGACTGTATACTTCCAACAACAGCTTAGCTAACACTCCCCAGGAGTACAGCAATGATCTGAAATCATTCCCATCCCGGAGCCCTTCGCAAGGGGATGAAGAAGATTCTGCCCTGATTTTGACACAGGACAACCTGAAAAGCTCTGATCCTGACCTCTCAGCCAACAGTGATCAGGAGTCTGGTGTGGAGGACTTAAGCTGCAGGTCCCCAAGTGGGGGTGGCTGCTTGCCTAGTGAGGACAGTGGCAAGGACTCTGATGAGGCTGTATTTCTGGCAGGCTGAAATACCTTCACAGCAGCTAGGATCCGGATGAAGTTGAGTCTTACACAGTCTGGAATGACATCTTTTCATCAGATTAAGAATGGAAGTGGTCTGTGGCCTAAAGAAATAATCCAAAGAAAGGGAACTGTGCAATTATGTAAGTAAAGATCTAAGCGGAACAAGCTATTATTAATTTTAAGACTCAATGCTAAAGAAAGGTAATATCTGCTGTTATATTTCACTAAGCCAATGTGGTTGTTTTATCTGTGCTGTACATAATTATTCATTACTTTGTACATTTCCATAATTATTTATTGGACAAGATAATAGTTCTTTTCCCAAGATGTGAAATTCCAAAGTACTCTCTTACACAAGGAGGAAGATGCATTAGTGTTAGCCTAACTGGTGAAGCAGTCAAAACTTATTTTTGTAGAGCTCCTTTGCCTTCAGACATATTATGTATATTCTTCGCTTTTTTCTTCACAAGAGGTTTGAACAATTATTTTGCATATTCTCCTACTAAAATCCTTTACAGCAAAGTAAAACTAACAAATGGACACACCAGCTCAGGGGACAGATGAAGCTTTGATCCTGAAAAAAATCCATTACTAAGCAGTTGCTGCTGCTGCATCTGGATGCATCCCATTTGTACTCAATTCTCAACCAGGGTTGAAAGTTCAGTAGTTTCTGTGACCAAAACTTCAGGGAATGTAACAATACTCACACAGCCTTTTTGCTAAAACACCCCTTTGTAGCGAGAGGTAATGAGGCAGTTTACACTTGCCTCTTTATGTTTTGTTACCAAGTTTGTTTCTATCTTACCCTTGCTCCAAACCACCTACATAAAATATAAAGGTAAAATTTTAAAGGTGATAAAATCCCAAATTCTTCAGCCTATTTTGATTCCTACTTGAAAATGTTTTGTTTGAGTCGGAGTGATGTACAGATACAGTGGAGAGAATAGGGAATATAAAATCACTTACAGAAATCACTCATGAAAACATCACTCTGAATTTTTAAGTAAAGCTATGCCCATAAAGGAACTGTTATAAAGAATATTTCTTCCAAAATTTGTTGTTCAAAATAAACTAACCATAACCAACTAGTGTTTTTTATCCTCACACAAAATTTTCCTTGTAGTATTTGCCAACCTGAACAGAGAATGGCAATACTAATTTAAGAAAAGGACTGATGCACCATTCACCAGAAAGTTTAATATAATTTAAGAATTCTCTTATTTTTAAAAATAGGAGTAATAGTTTTCATAATCAGCAGTTCAGAAGTAAACAACTGAAAAATGGTCAAAATTCGTAACGTCCTGAAACTCACCAAAAAGGTGGCCATATTAGGCGACAACTTGCTCAAGTTTGTTTGTTGTTTTTGTTGTTGTTGTTGTTGTTTTTTAATTTTAGTTAAAGCCAGCAGTTAAAAATATAATCATATGGCTGCTTTTACCTGCTTGGAGGCAATGCAGCATTGAACTCTAGTAGAGCAAAGTGGTAGTAATGTAAGTTTACTTTGATTGCATTTCACACTACTCCTTCAAGTACAGACTTAGAGGCAGAACTGTATTATATAAATATACCTCAATTTAGAATCCTTAGATTTTATTATTCAGTGTGCTTTTCTGAAATGGCTTTTCATTCTGTTCTGTGAACATGTTACTAAAAGTGAATAGGTAAACTTCAGTATTATTACTATCTTCTGAAGGGAGCTGCTGTCTTTGAACAAATAATTCTTAACAGCAAGGTTTCTCTTAACGTTATATTGGAAAGGCCAGATCCTCAATTTGATAAATCACTATCACTCAATTCAAATAAATACAACTATAAATTATATTCTGCTGAGAATCTATCCTTCTGGTTTTTAATCTTTATGAATTTTTAATAAATGAAAGCCCTGATTTTAACTGCACTTTAAAAAATGTTTCGTATTTTAAACATAGCCTGTAAACTTTATGGCATTAAAGGAAACTTTGAATGGGTTTTCTCAAACTAAAGAAACATGCTGCAAAGTCAGCAATGAAAACAAAACACACAAATATTCTGCCTAAAAATCAGTTTGAAAATGGGCAATGTTATTGTACATCTTTAAAATGTAAAATTGTATATGATGATACTGTGTTCTACTAGACATGTCTAGAAATAAATGCAGAAGAGCAAGATACACAAATTCAAAGCACTGTCTTTGTGCTGCTTATGCAACTCCTTGTAACTAGCTTTACAACTAAAATATTAACATGCTAACAGTTTCTTTATTAAGCCTTCACTTAGCAGTCCTCCGTGATGTGTCTTTCAGTCCTTGGAATTTTGCATTAACTACTACTGCTTTCATTGTACTGTATGTATTTGTGGCATCATCAGGCTAATGAGAAACATCTTCAAATAAACACCTAGGTGTTATGTAATGTTATTTCACACCAGAGAATGAAACAAAGGTTTGCTTTCCCGATTTTTCTAATAGAGCTCTTCATTTACTCAAGAGTCACTGTCATTGAGATCAAGGGATTCTTCTATCTTCCCTACTCTGATACTTGAATCCAGCAGTTTCAGTTGTGGAGGAATCTACAACTGATAACTAAGAAAACTGAGAGTCTTGTCAATTGTGTTAATTATATGGGACCATGTTATACCCCTGTATTTATTTTTTTTTAGGAAATGCAAAAAAAAAAAGATGAAAAGACTTCACTATTAACTTGGTTTCTTGTAGCCTTGCTGCAAATCTTTGCAAATTTGGCTCACTGCAATAAGCCCACTGTAATTTGAAACAGGACACAGATGAATGTAACTAAATTGCTGGAAAGGCCTCAGGCTCAGGCTGCTCTTTCGTATGAAAATGTGCCTCTAAGGGACACTGAAGGCAATGGGATCAAACAGCTGAAGCCTTCTTTACAGAAGATCACCATCTGAAGCAGAGAAGGAAAACTATTTGCCAGCTGCTTTTATTGGTAACTCTATACAAGACACAAATGTAGTAAACTGGTAATGGATTCTAAAAAGCTGAGAAATAAAATTAAGTAGTTGGAGGGCACAACAACATGGTATCATTAAAAAATAAAAAGAGAGAAACAAAAAGTAAAAGGAGGAAGGCAGAGAAGGAAAGCTCTTTGTAAAATCAGCAAGTAAGGTAGGGAACCACATTCTTTGAAGACACAGGCAAGCCAGGGCACAGGTTCACAGCATGAAAGATGTTTAATGACACAAACCAGTAACAATTAAACCCCAGCAACAAAGTGGGGATAGCCTTTGGAATGAAGATAAGAGTGTCATCACTGTTGACCAGCTAACTTGAAGCTTTTATGTGGACACTGCCCTGATCTGCACACAAGAGTTCTCAAGTAGATCACAAACATAGCCAAGGCCAGGGGCTGCTTCTGGGTGCAGGCTGGAGGCCGAGAGCAGCTTTTACATTGGCTGGTCACCCTTACACTCTGTAGTGCAGAGACAGGTCATCATCACCGTGAGTGAAAAATCCTCCAAGGACAGGTAAGTCACTGACAATTCATTTGGGAAGGGAGGAACATGTGCTGAGTGAGTTTATGGTCATAAGGTCAACTTATGACAGTACTAAGACACATGAAAAATATGCCGAAGATCTAAAACCAAGTGTACTGCAAACCCTGAATTCAGAGAGGTGCCAGAGTGCAGTGATAAGAAGATAAAATCAACATTTAAATTTACTTATATTATTTAAATTGCCAGTAAAGCACCTGAAACCAACAAATCAAATCATGTTAAATCTTAAAAAAAAAAACTCTACTCGTTTTTAAACATAAATCATTCTGTAAAGAAGCTAATGAAACCTTACAGGTCCACCAGAATCATGACTGAATTCAGGCAAGGACTAAGTCTGTAGCTAAGGTTATTCAGATGAATTTATTCCCTTTCTGAAGACTAAAGAACACAGTTCTTTATGTTGAGGTATTCCCTTATTATTGAAATATAGGCTCTCTTTATAGCTTATTACTGCATAGAAGTGTCATGTCTACAAGGTATCTGACTAAAACAAGGTATTTACATAAGCCAGAGATGCATTACAGGTTTTTAAAGCCCATTTTAGTCAAGGTAGATCCAAGAATTACTGCTGTTGAAATGGTTAAACAGGAAAGGCTCAAACCACTGCACATGAAGATAAAAAGTTTGTCCTTGAGTATTGCACTGCATCCACTTCCAACACAATTCTGGATCCACTCAAAAAGTCCTGCAATGCTCAACTGTAAGTTAGACAACTACAAGATATATTAAAATCCTAAACCCTTTATTTCTAAGTTTAATGCATTACAGTATTTACTGTTCAGAATAATTAAGGCTGTGATAGCCGACTTTGTTGGCATAGTTTTAACTGAGTTTTACCTGAAGGTCTCTTAAATCTCTACTTTATGAAGATTTATCCTAGTCTTTGAAGGAAGTAGTTACAACTTGGACAAGTGTAAAACTGTAAGATTTCTAACTGCCACATTTGGTCCAGGTCCTAAGTGGCAAAGCTGCCAGAGTATGTAAAGAGCAAACAACAGAATTGTAGAACATACTGCTTAGAACTGACTTTATCATAGTCTCGTTTGCAGTGGTGGCTGGCATAGTGCCTCCTCAGCAAGTTCACTGATGACACAAAGCTGGGAGGAGCAGCCAACATCCCAGAGTGCTGTGCAGCCCTTCAGAAGGATCTCGACAGACTGGAGGGATGTGCAGAGAAGAACCTTCTGAAATTCAACAAAGGCAAATGCAGAGTCTTGCACCTGGGGAAGAATAGTTCTGGGTTCATCAGTACAAGGAAGACATGGAGCTCCTGGAGTGGGTCCAGCAGAGGGCAACAAAGATGAGTGGAACACCTCACTTATGAGAATAGGCTGAGGGAGCTGGGCCTGTTTAGTCTGGTGAAGACTGAGAGGGGACCCCATCAATGTCTGTAAGTATCTGAAGAAAGGCTGTCAAGAGGATGGAGCCAGGCTTTTCTTGGTGGTGCTGAACAATACCACAAGAGGCAAATGGCAGAAACTGATGCCCAGGAAGTTCCACCTGAATATGAGGAAGTTCTTTACTGTGTGGGTGACTGAGCACTGGAACAGATTGCCCAGAGAGGCTGTGGAGTCTCCCTCACTGGAGATATTCAAGAACCATCTGGACACAATCCTGTGCCCTGTGCACTAGGATGACCCTGCCTGAGCAGGAAGCTTGGACCAAATGACCTAGTGTGGACCCTTCCAACCTGGCCCACTCTGAGATCTAGCAGTAAGATCAGGTATTAAAATTAGGCAAACCCCAGACTCAATTAGCAGTTGTAACACAGAAAGTACACTCCCCCTCAAACTACTGCAACATCAGAGATGAGCCATCTCCTTACTGTTGTATTTCTTGTTCACTGAGTTGACTTCCCCATTGGGAGAACACCTGAGCATGACATTGTGCAAGGCTCCCAAGAAACAAGTCATTGTACATAGCCTGTTATTCCAGATTATTTAAAAGTTCACTTGATGTATTTCAAAAACCTTTAAAAGATGCATCTAACAGCAGCTGCCATTCTCTTACACCTCATGGGCGGAACTGCTTAAAGCTGGATTTACACCTACACTCCGTATTTTGGCGAAATAAGGTGAAGAATGTGCTTAACAGTGAACTACCAGCATGCTAGAAGCAAAAAACCCTAACTCTGATGGTGTTATCAGTGTTCTACCTAGTCTTCTGGTGAAAGTAGACCATGAAAGGCACAACCAGTGTAGGACTAAAAGAAAAGAAAAACAAAATAACAAAAAAAATCCCTCAAAAACCACCCCAACCAGCAGCAGGTTGGCCCTTAAAGACCAGAAACAGGCTGGACATTCTTGGATGCAACAGGATTCCTGCAGCTAATCCAGTATACATCATCATTGAATACAGAGACTTCTGTGCTTCTTTTCTAGAGGATGGGTTTGTGACTGCGGAGGCTAAAAATAAGGGAAAAAAATCCAAAGAATAGGAACAATGATATCAGAAAATAGAAAGGGAGAAAAGAGAACTTAACTTTCAAATCCCTGAACAACAAACACTGAACTTACATTGAACACTGACATTTTCTTGTAGATTCTACTCCACTACCATCAGAAAGACTCCATGGAGAAGTTCCCATTTAAAAATTTGCTCACAAAAGTACGAGGAAAGCTGACGTAAGAGGAAAAGCTGAAGTGTCCAGAACTTGTACTAGTAAATTCCCTAAAGGTGACCTGGCTAAAAAGTTCAGTGACAGTAGAGCACCATAATACCTGGCAGATGAGAACAGAAGCCTGTCCTTCCATGCCGTTATAAAAACTATAAAGAAGATACTAGCCCAATACAGCAATAGCACCAGATGTCTGGCCATCCATTCCTTTCTCTGTTCACAAGGAAGAAACAACAACAACAAAACAGCTCCATACAGAATTGTGTTTAGTCCTGAGTGTTAACTAGATCCTCAGAAAGAGATCAGAAACAACAATTCAGCACAAAAATAGATGGGATTTTGCCAAGAAGATAACAGTGGTAACTTACAGCGAACTCTTCTCCACAGATGCAGAAATCACACTACTCATAGACCCAAGTTCAGAATCACTTGGATGCCTACATAATCTAAGGCTTTAGTTAGCACATTAGCAGAAATGCTATGTCAATATACAAGCAGCACATTTTTTGGAATAAGATCCTCTAAAATTATTGCTTAACCATTCCACTTACAAAGTGTTGATTTTTTTTCAGACACCTAAGTATCTTTGATTTGGACCACAGATCTATTTTCTTGGGACAACTAATCTCAGAATTTGGATCAGCTTTAAAATAAGTCCTATAAAATACCAGTGAATAGTTTACTCACGCTGAAAAGCAACACCTTTGGACAACCACACAACTATAACGAATGGCAGGGCTGAGACTGAAGACCCACTAGCCTGTGGAACAGACTTCTTGCACTTACATGATTTTCCTTACTCACTTTTCTCCATTCAGAAGAAATTCGACATTTTGCTGGAAGAATATAAAGTTTAGGACTGAAGATCAGCGACACAGAAAAGTACATGTTTGGACCGTGCTTGTGCTGTATTTTGAGACTTGAACCTGCCATGTTCTGTGATCCTGTCTGGGTAACATAGAGGTAGAGTCTTGGCTAAGAGGTTTATCTCCAGACTGCTTCCTGACAAGACAGAAGCAGGATTTCTGATACATTACTTAATCAGCACCTAATCCTATTTAACTCTCAAAACTGTACAATTCCTTCTACTCCTCCTCCTTTGTTCTTGACTGTCTCCATGAAAACCTAATGCATTGAAAAGGTTAAAAAAAAGAATGTCTCTTCTTGCAATAGCAAGAGAGAAAATACATGCATGTATTTAGGGGCTGTATTTTTCTCCTACAGAATATTGCATTTGGTCCTATCCATTCTCACCAGATATACCCCCATCCTAAGACTGTCATCTTACCAGAGGCAAGATTCATTGATTAAAGCGCAGAATTAAGTTTCACTTCCAAATTCAATCACTTGCCTTACCATGTGACACTATGCAACTCCAACCAAATTAGTTTCTTTGTTTCTTAAAATTAGGAAAAAATTATTGCTATTTTCCAAAGAACTTCAGAACTAGTTTTTGTAAAGTACTTCTGAGTTCCTCGCATGATGAACATATTTATATTACATAAAACAGAAACAGGAAAGTGACCTGATTATTATTCCTTTATGAACAAAAAAAAAAGAAAATGAAATTGTTAGATGAAAATTGTGTTTAATTAGTGGTAAGTACCAAGCCACTCTCGAAAATCAGTGCATCAGTGCTACTAAGCAACATACCAAATCTGTGCAGAGATCATTTATTCTATTTTGATTCCAATATAATTTTTTCCAACACATCCTTTGCTTAATCCCCAATCTACTTATCCAAAACACAATACAAGCTACACTTAGTTTTCTGTTATTACTTAGAAGTAAAAAAACCTTGTTCTTTAATATTTTGGCTTCAAGAAAAGACAGCTTGTGAATCCACTGACAATCTCCATTAAGAACTTTTTTAGTTTCCAAAGTCCTATCAACACTTAAAGTCTTCCACAGATTAAGCCAAATCTATGGTTAAAGTTCAAAATACAAAAGATATGAATTATGTTTTTATAAAAATGTAAAAAGCTAGTCAAAATTACATGTTTAGATATTTAATCTCTGAATAATGGAGTATAGCAGCAGGGAACTTAAATATAACTATCAACAATAAATACAAGAAATTAATGCAAAGATTGCAATAGAAGGATTCTTGAGTACAATGAGAATATAAAGAGACATTCTAATTTGTACAAAAACCATCCCATCTCTGTATACAACCTCTTCTATAAATACAACGATACGATGAAATGCTTATTTGCAAATAATAGTTATTAAAAAGTGTGCTTTATTGGGTTTTTCATTCGTTCTCTTGGCAGGTGTAGTTTGCAGGAAGTCTGTAAAGACAAATTTCCATAATTAGATATTTTAACTTCTCCAGAAGTTATGTTTTAAATACAAGTAACAACAGATGCAGGACATACTTGATTTTCACAGGAAGTGTTATTCGAACACTAAGCACTGTAACAAATCCATTTGCAGTTACGACGTGTGTAACAATAAGGTAAATTGTTTAAAAAACAAAGTTTACCTATAGCGGAGCATGAAACTGGCTGTGCATTGCTATTGCCTGTTGAAGTTTTTCCTCTTTGGCTCGTCTGCAGTGGCAGAGCTATGAAACAAGACACACAAGACTGAATTCTAAATGCAATTTTTTATAATGCATACAGCAGTTTCTCCTTAATGATTTAGCTATTTTATAGGCTCTTTAAAAAAAGAAAACCTGCCTGACCTACCTCCCTTCCAAGCTTCAGGCTGAAAACCAGTCTATATTGATAACATTATTCCATCCACAATTGCTTACAAGAGGATTGTTTCCATTGTTATAAAATGCATTTATTGGACATCTTTAAAGAAAGGTAGACTACTTGGCAAGTTACTTTTGTCACAGCATGAGCAAGAATGGTGGGTTTTGAACCTCAGTTACTTATTTGATGATAGCCATCAACAGAATTTGTTTAAGAAGTTTCATAAATAAAACATTGTTTTAATGTAGGCAGGTTGTTTAATGCAACATGTCAGTTTATGTCAACCTTCCAAATTTGAAATTTAGCATGTGGCTATCTTTCCCTGTTTTTATACAAGATGTAGAAGAAACTGGCACAAAAATATCTGCAACAACACATGAATAAGGTCTAACACAGGAGACCTTAAAAATATGTGCCTTTAGCATGCAGATTATAGTCTATATAGAAGCCATTTAAGGATATTTTTTCCTTCAGTCAAAGCTCACTAAAGCACTGTTCTGAACTACAGGACTGCTCAAACTCTTAAAAAAAAGGCCTAAACTTATTCACTATGTGTTGTACATGTCTTGGATTAGAACTATTAGTATATTACATACCGTTCTCTTTTCCATGAAACTACTAAGAAAGTCATCTATCTCTGTTTTGCCTTCCAAGAAGTCTTCTGCAATAGTGTCAGACTCCTCTTCAGCTTCATGAGCAGCTACTTTAAGTCTGGCCTGCAGAGCACTTGGACTGCAACTCTAAGAAAATAAAAAGTCCAACGGAATATTAACCTGTCCATTGAAACTTACATTTCCAAGAAGATAAATGACTATATAAATATGGAACGTGTGGATAGAGCACTATTTACTACATAAAAGCCTACATAACCAGATGAAGCTCCATCTCCAAGAAACAGCACAGCTTGTTGAACTAGAAAGGATTCAATGTGAGAAAAGTGGTGTGAGTTTAGGTCTTGATACACAGTCATACACACAAATGAATGAAGTTTTTCAACTTTTACCCTACACTGTAGAAAGCATCCAGCTTGGAAATCTGACAAGTTCTCAAGTGCATGATTTCTGAGTAGAACTAACATTTCAAGTATCTTCAATAAATAGGATCTACTTTTGAAAATCAGTTGTGAACCGGAGAAGTATAAAAAGGTAAAAAAGCACTTCCTGTTCAGCTTTTAAATACCCTTGAAATTATTGTGGAGAAGACAGGAGAGCAAAAAGCACCTACTCAAGAAGTAGATGGGCTGCTAATCTAAACCAGTATACTCATTTTTCTGTTCTTACAAACCTCAAACCTTACTTCTGTTCATTGCATTCAATTTCATTATTTTTTCTCTAATATGTCTGGGCCCAACCTTCATCTACCCTATGAAAAATATGTTACTTATGTACTGTAAAATATAATCAGAATGTAATCAAAAATTTCCTGTTAAATTAATCTTATACAAAATACGGAGAGTTTGCTCTAATAAAAGATGACTAAAATTCACTCACAGTACAAGTAAAAATACAGGTCTGGAAATTTGAAGGAAAGAGAGCAGGAGATACCATGTAGTGCACAGCAAACATCAATACATGAAGCTATAGCATATATGGGAAAAAAGCAGAAAAATTCAGCTGCTACTCCTCAACTCTCAGCTGCCTATCCATCATTAAATTGAATCAGCAAATCTAATTTAGAAAAAAGAATACAGCAGTGGGATATTATGTCCTGTTCTTAAGTGGTTTCTTCCAAAAATAGAAGGTTTATCAACGTCAACTACCTCTGCCCACTTTAAAGTCAAAGGAGGCATTAGGAGTCACTGCTCTGATTTTCAAGCGAGGAAACCTCTAATACATGTAGATCATCTATGAAATCATTTGGTTTGCTGTCATGCAACTTTTCGGGGGGTTTTTTTGTTATTTTGTATTTTGTTATTTTGGGGGAATTCTGAAATTCAGGTACTATGCATGCTAATTTGATAGACTGTTGCATTCTCAGGTGATGAGTCTTGCAACTTATGAAGATTTTAGTGCAGAAAGTGGTTTATTGGAAGTTACATCTCCTAATGAATACCCTGGTAAACATACCAAGAAATTATTCTCCTCCAATACTTCCTGAACGAATAGCTTTACCCTATTTGTGCTGTAGATGTGCAAGGTTTGACAGCACATACAACATATTGCCTAAAGTAAGCATGCCCAGTGAAGTGCAGAATTTAGGTTTCTGAAGTTATTGAGCACTTTAATTTGGTACAGTTTTACAAGCTCATTATGTTAAATGAGTAGCATTAATTGAACAAGTCTTCTTTAAAAATTATTCTATTCTTAAAACTGGTTTGGACCAGGATTGTACTAAACAGCTCTAGATGTACATCACTCTTTTCTTCCAACTTTGCTTCTGTTGTAGCAGTAAAAAACAAAAACCCAGCCAAAAAATTCATTGTTTTGCTTTTAACATTTTGGTACATCATCCCATTTTTTTCATACTGCATGAAATACTTAACCTACTTCATATTAAATCATAGTTTAACCAAAAGAATATTCTTAATGGTTAAAGATGCAAATCAAAAGTTCAGATTTACCGAAATATTCTTAAAGGTTGACATATAGGAATTATACCTCACTAAGTTCATGCTGTCTTTGCATCTTTTTTTCAAAGGCTGCTTTCATTTGCGTGAGTTGCTCATACTGGAAGGAAGAAGAAAAAGAACACTGACACCTTGAAAAAACTCCAGATATTACCACTAATATATCTGAAGATGACTTTATTGTTCACTTACTTTATCCAACACCATCTGTCTTTTTGCCTCGAGACTAGGCTCCAGCAACAAGTTTTTTTCTGGAAAATAAAATCACCATTACTACTTTTTTTTAAAGGATTTAGTTCACAGAACACAGTCACACATGTTAACATTTTGACATCTTACTTGCCAACTCTTCAATGCTTTTCACTAACTCATCTCTATCAGTAATGACTTGCTTCAGTTGTGGAAGAGTCACAAACTGTTCCAGTAACACCTCCTCTTGCTCATTCATACTGGTCAGCTGTGATATACTGTATTCAAACAGAAACACCACATGTAAAATAATTAATTTCTACCAAAGTTTAAGGGGGTTTTTTTGACTTTACAAATAAGACACTTGACCACAACTTCTTTTTCCCCTTTCCCCTGGATTGTGGGCTCTACTATGTGCAGCAGTGAATTTAAAAAGCAGCACATTAAAAAGTATCTCCCATTTCAAGCTTTACTTCCCATAATGCTACTATAGTGGGTTGACTGTGTCCAGCTGCCAGATGCCCACCCAGCTGCTCTCCCAGTCCCCCTCCTCAACAGGCTATGGAGGAAAATTTCAGGGGTTGAGATAAAAACAGTGAGGTACTTACCAATTACAATCACACACAAAACACACTTGGAAAAATTTAACTGAATTTATCATCAATTACGGTAAGAGTTGGATGGTGAGCAAGAAAGGCAAAAACTACAACACTTTGCTCCGTTTTTCCTCAGGCTCAACTTCATTCCTTCATTCCCAGCACTACCTCCCCCTGCCTCCCGCTCCTTGGGGCAAGGGGGAATTGCAGGTCAGTCAGTCAGTCCCTAACAGTTCATCTCTGCTTCTTCTTCCTTCTCACACTTTACCCTGGCTCCACAGATTGCAATCAGTTCCTGGCAGGAGAGACTAGTCCAGTCTGGGTAATACCTGGCTGCAGTTTCCTTCAGGATATATCTGCCTGCTCCAGTATGGGGTCTTTCCTGGACTGCAGAGTGGATAACTGCTCCAGCAACGTCCTCTCACGGCTACAGGGTACATTTTTAAAATACCTGTTCTACTGTGGTCTTTTCCAAAACTTCTGTGGGCTGCAGAAAAGTAACTGCTCTGGCACTTGGAGCACCTCCTTCTCCCCCTTCTTCTCTGACCTTGGTATTTGCAGATTACCACACTTTTCCATTCCTCCCCTCAATCCTCACTGCCTCTGCTCTTTCTAAAATGTTTTCAGAGGCAGTACCTGCTTCACTAACAGACTCAGCTATCCTGCAGTGCGTTTGCTGCCAAACCAGCTGTGCCTGGCACAGGGGCAGCTCCTGACCCTTTCTCACAAAGGCCACTCAAAAAGCTCCCCAGCTACCAAAACTCTGCCACGTATACGAACAGAACTATTCAGAACAGCTTCAATACCACTGTCATTCAACTCAATTACCAACAGAAGAACTATGGCATTTTAATCCAGTCTTCACGAAAGTACCAGGCTTGATTAAAATGTTTTGTTCAAACAAACTTCCCTGCAAAAATCTTAACTTGCTGTTATGTAATAAGGATGCTGCTAGAACTTACAGCTGAGTCAGCTAAACTAAACAGGCTCTTTGGAAGGTGTCAAAAA
Organism: Struthidea cinerea; assembly: GCA_013397865.1. Lineage (NCBI taxonomy): Eukaryota > Metazoa > Chordata > Aves > Passeriformes > Corcoracidae > Struthidea > Struthidea cinerea. Next base: position 54,527 of record VZTI01000219.1, read on the forward strand.
AAGAAAAAAACCATCCCATCTGAGAAGACAGAGTTTTCAATTGCTTAACTATGACACCACCAGAAAGATGTGAGATCTGAAGGAGTTAATAGTGACCAGCAGTAACTGCCTTTGAATAACTATGTAAATTCAGCTACCCTCTGAAAATTTACCTTAGTTCTGAGAGTTCTGGAAAGGTATCAGGAACATCAGGCATCTTGTATGTAAATCCGTTCTGGCCAACCTGAACCAAAGTTTAGAAATGCTTAGTAAGTTTTTGAAGAGCACTTTCTTTATATTTAACCTGATTAATCAAAAACTGAAGATGAGTATTTGCCAGCAACAAAAAAAGCAGGAAAAGCAGTAAGAAGCAGCAGCACTTGTCTCTGAACAGAAGACAACACAACCACTGCAACAAAATGCTTGAAGATGTTTGGGGTGGCACGTCATAAAAGACCAGTCAGTTTTGGAGGAAAGTAATTCTGTTTTGCCATGTCCTTCATTTGAAAACAGTTGGATGACTGAGGAAATACAGAGGAATAGTAAAACTCAGGGAAGTGAGAACAGAGAAGGAGACTGACATTTTGATCGCTTTCATGTGGTTTTTAAAGCTATAATCTCTCAAAAAAGAAATGTTTTAGACAAGGAAAAAACAGTTGTCTCCATAGAATGTAGAAAATTTAAACTCTACAAAGCCAGAAAAGTGCCTTCCAAGCCTAAGAAAACTTGTTTCTATAAACATGATTTGATTAAAGACTAAACATTTAGATACAAAGTTTTATTAAAAACAAAATTCCTTCCAGAGTTCATTAGCAATAAGGAGCTTGAGTATAAACATGCAAGATAAAACTCTACATATAAAGACTTGAGATTACACATTGCCCTCACCTAATAGGTTCTGAGCAGGAAAGAAACAAAAAAACATTTTCTGTGGTTGGAGATACAGCTACAGCTGCACTGAGGGAGTGCAGCTCCAAGACAAAACCCCCTAAGAATCAAAGATCTTTAGCATAACACTAGTTTCATTGAAACTCAGACAAACTTGTTGCTCTGACTTCAAGTTCTAAAAAACTTTTCATCAAAGCCAGAATGACAGTTTTGTTTTCCTAGCACCAGCAAAACAATGAAGTGCAGTCACTCAGGTGCTTCCTTGAGTTTTACAGCGATGCCTTATGTGTCCTCGAGGGAACTCATACCCAGTGTCTGACAGCTTAAGCAACAAAACTCAGCACACAGACCTGAAGCACTGCTTCTGCTGTCGGAACAGGCAGTGGCAGATCAGCAATCAAACCATAGGAGGGAGCAGCAGGCTTGTCTGCAGTGTAGCTTGAAGAAACTGATTCAGAAACGGGCATGGCTGCCATTGTTCTGTTTGTTTCTTGAGGTGGATATGGAGGGAGAAATGGAAACCCCTGAGGAGCAAAAGGAGGCATTCCAGCTGGTTTGTTGAAAAGGCTGAAAACAAACAAAACCACAACCATGAGCAACCAACTGCTTACAGCACATTTCTTATCATTTGAGCTATAATTACCAGACCACATATAAGATGTAAGAATGAATCTTCAAACGACCATAAACTAACTTTGTATTTTCTGTTCTCAGTTACTTCCAACATAGTATTTTTGTCTTATACTGCAATATTGTATAGAACTCCATTAATCCACTTTCTTGTAGAGCAGCCAAATACACACTTACACTCTTAATTATGAGAAAACTACTTCTCAAAAATTTATGACAGCATAATTTTAAATTGTTTCCATCCTAAAGTTGTGAGAAAAGCATCTGTGTCATACACTAGTTCTTATTTATGGTGTAGCATTTAACAGCTTGGGCAACACACATGTAATTACTTCTAAATAACATGACTGATTCTTTTTAAATTCACAACTGCAGCTGCAACTAAACTGTGTATCACTGTCAACCATGAGAACTACCATTGTACTGATACAGTTCAAACATCTCAGTTCACTTTGGCGTATTTAATACAATTCTTTAAATCACACAATTTCTGCTGTGCATGGTGCAACAGAAACTGCCCTAAGCCTGGGAGATGAACACAATATGAAAAACCGTAACTGCTCACATCATGAGGTACAGCAAATTCCAGATTTCACCTGATAATGTAACAATTTCTTTTTCAAGAAAACAGATATAAAGTTACATCAGGCATGTTCATACAGTAACTCCAATGAAATCTAGTGTCCCTTCTCAAAACAATCAGGTCATCAAGCATGCACATGAAATTTTGCAGGGACAGGGAATCTAATTCTTCCAATATATCCATTATATATCCATTATATTATTCCTGTTCCTGCCCTCCTTATAATTGGTTTAGTCTCTGTTTAAAAAATTAATAGACATTGTACCGTTTATTATGTTTATAGATAACTTACTATGGAAATGATGTTGAGCTAGGAGCTAGAACTGGAGGATTCTTCCAAAACTCATCCAGTAAACTTTGAATAATTTTTCCAAGATCTGAATGCATTGTAAACTGGTAAAAACACAAAACAAAACCCAATGAAGAAGAAAAATTATGTCTGGAATCCAAGAGTTCCAAAATGTGCTGAACTTGATTGTTTATCATACACCCATGTCACAGTGCTGAAAAGCTATTTCAGACATACCAGTATATAGGCTCCAAATAAAGTGATAAAGCCACCCAGAATTGAACAGAAACTAAGTGTCTTTTGTATATTCCATTATCAGTGGAGAATCAAAGAAGTACCACATTTCTTTAGAACAACCAAAAAACTCCACTTTAGTTACGAAGTTACATTTGTGAAAACAACAGAGGAGAAGAGGGAATAAAAATAAAAATATCTGAGGACAAAAGACATTAACTGCATTCTGACAGAGTCAGAACCTCCATCCACTCCAAAAAACTACCACATTCTTGTTGACAAAAAGAACAGCATATTAAAATCCTGAATATTTGAGCTAAAACCTTGATGCCATTCTAATAGGATTAGGCCAGAAAGAACTACGTTACAAAACCGTCTTAAAGCATCTCTATCCTTTATTTGGAATACACTGGAATGTAGTTGGAAGAACTGTGCAATTAATAATAACAAAAAAAATACGTGTTAGCAACTTTCTAAGCCTTCATAACTTAAAACAGTTTTAGATATATGGAATACTCAAGTCAGTAATGATATCAGTAAAGGAGTAACTAGGAGTATACTGAACACTTTTGAATTTCTGTTTTCAGGCCCCCTAAATACAGTTTGAAAGAGATTAGTATCTATACTAATCTTTTTTACCAGGAGGATTAACAATAATCTAGTGTGACATTTATTAAAATTGCTATTAACAGTAGATCTGTGTGAAGCTACAAATTATACATACATTACTTATTAATGGACCGGTCACATATATTCCCTGCTTGTCCATTAAATGATGTCTCACAGGTGGGAAAACACTGATGACTGGTTTTTCCTGAGGAAATTGAGGTGGAAGCAAACTGCAAATACAAGAATAATTATTACTACAGTGACATCCCATGATAAAGTTTTCATAAGAAGGCTTCTTATGCAAAGAAAAAGTACTATTAATTACGTAAACTTACTTCTCTATGAGAACAGTTATGGAGAAGCTCACAATGAATGAAGCACACAAAAGGATTGTTCAGTTACAAAATTAGAAGTCAACAGATTGGAATACCAGACTTCCACAAAACTGAAGAGAGCATGTACTGGGCAAAATTGTAGTACAACAAAGGAGCAATTATCACAGAATATTCTGAGTTGGAAGGGACCCACGAGGAACACCGAGTCCAGCTATTAAGTGCATGGCCCATACGGGCACCGAACTCATGACCTCGGTGTTATTAGCACCAAGCTCTGACCAACTGATGGACAACAAAGAAGCTGTAGCATAACAAGAACATTTTTGACGACAAATGTTATTACTACAAATACAATGAAGTGTAACCTGGAAGAATATCAGGCCAACTCAGCAGGCCAAAGTAATAAAAAACTTGTGAACAGAATACTATCAATATTTGCCAGACCAAAAGCATCCCCACAAAGGAAACGCACAGGAAATATTCCAATAAATCACTTAAGTTATGATCCAGAAGCTTCACCGGGGTAAGAGTTTGGAGTTACAGCAGACCAGTAAATTACCAATCCAGTTTATTTTCAGTGGTAGGGAATCAAAGTTATCAGAAACCCTCAAGCATTTTCCCCTGGTTACCTTCAACTGAAATCACACAGCTATCTTAGGAACTGAGTGCAGCAAAATATGATTTTGCTCTCAGGTGAACATCTGTATTTTGTACAAAACCAGTTTCACTCAGATCACTATAACCACTAATACAAATCCAGGTTATGGCTCCTGAAATTAATTATGTGCTGGGAGCCACGTATATTCTATTACTGCTTTTTTTTCTTTTAGAACAATTTCAATTTTCAAGATGTGCATAGGCACAGCTCACTCTACTTACATGTTAATATTAATTGTCAAGTTGTTTACAGTGAATGGCAGTCGATATTCCACATCTTTCTGGATTTCTGCAATGCTGTCAAAGAAGAAATTGTTAGCATCATTTCATGGTCAGTATAACAGCTAAAAGTCTAACAGAAACAAGCATGACCTCGGACATTTGTACACAGTTAAATTTTGAAAAGTCCTCTAAGAACAAAACTGAAAATGCTGGAGTAAGTTAGTAGTCTTCAGCATTCTATACTGAATACTAAGATTAAAGCAAAAAACCAGTAGATTTAACTTTTAAACCTCATACATGGTCACAAGCAAAGGAACTATAGTAGGAGAAATCACACTACTCACTCTTCTGACAATAATCTCATCTTTCTCCCCTTACTGGCTTAATTTAAGGCAACACATCAGTGATTTTTTAATATTCTTAATTTTATCTGATTAAACATTAATTTGCCAAGGCATTATATGAGGTTCACAACTAAGTATTGCTCTGCAACACTGCCTTCAGACCAATATGTAGAGCATTTATTAGACCAGGCATTCTTCCTTAATAAATTAGCCTAGTATTTAACAGTAGTTTTTACTATGTGCACCAAGCTGAATGTACTTGCACAAGTACTTTCAAGAATCATCTGGAAGAGAGCTACTTGCAACAATGTAAAGCTTCAATGACACGCAAGACCCAGGCCCCCCTGAAAGTACAGATGCGCCTTAGAAGATCTGCTAAGGCCGAATTCCTGCAACAGGTAAATTACTGCAAAAAACCTTGAAATGAGCTGCATTAATAGGAAGTTGATTTCAATACTCCAAGCATTCTACAATTTCTATGCACAGCAAGACTGTTTTGAAAGACAGCATCCCAGAGAATGTGGAGGAGGTGGAGATGAAGACTTAGCTCAGAAGCAGAATTTCTAGACAGGACGAACATATCTAAGCTGAGAGTAAGAGAGACAGAAGGGCAGAAAATTAGCTTCATCTTATAATGCCTGAATCAAAACAAACTGTAAAAGCAGACTGATTGCTCTTCCATGTATTTTTCCTGCTTGCACCAGGTTAATAATATTCTTTGTCACCTAAGGCTCACTTAATACAGGGGAGGGAACACAGCTCCAATGGCAAATAATGGCAGATGGGTGTTCCCAGAAAGCATCTTTTGATCCAACTTCAGAAATGCTCCTCCATCCACTGCCAGATACACTCCATACAAGTCCTTTCTCAAAAAACCCAAAACACATTACCTGCAAAGGTGTGTTAAGAGTAGTGCTGGGAGTGTTTTGTGTCCTTCCAAAGCACTACTAGGGCACAGAATTTAAGACTACATCTTTAAGAGCTTGGAGAACAAATGGGAGTAAGACACTAACTTGGCTATGAACCTTCCTTTCTGCAGCCAGATCTTATTCCTCTCATAGAGAACTCAGTATTTGCTCTTTCCCTGTGAAATCGCATGCTGTTTGAAGAAAATATCAAATATCTTCAGCACAGAAGAATTCAAATCAAGGATTCTACTGTGTTACACCACACACCAATATCTGCACCATCTCATTCTTAACAGAAGGATTCTCCCTGGAATCTCTCACGCACATTCCTGCCCTGTAATCATCTGTCACACTTTTCGTTAGCCTGCTTCAAAATCCTTTTGAGAAGGGTATATAATTATGCTCCACTCACGTGCACAACCTATGGAAACTGGAGAGGAAGATGACAACAGGAAGCGACGAACAAGAAAGCCAGAATCTCATTGAACTGTTCAAATGGTTATAACCCTGCCTAGGAAAAACCTTGAACTAATAACCTTAGTTGCCCCTTCCCCAAGTGGGAATGAGTACACTGGAAAAATTATACATTCTTAACTTTGTCTAGAACAACAGCAGATGTAAGAAAACTCTTTTTCAAATGCAAAGGTTTCATTTCAAGCTCCAAACCTGTGAGGGACTGTGTTAAGGAAAGCTAGCTGGTTTACTGAAATTAAGATCACACATACCTGAGCTTTTATGACCTAAGAAAACACAAACCAAACTTGACTAACTTAGTTAACTACACCATACCAAGAACTTTGAGCATTTTGGTGAGGAGCAACAAGGATACTCATAAATGAATGACATTCAGGCAGCTACCATGTCCCTACCCCTCACCTCAATTCCTGGCTACAGCATCCATTCCCTCTCTGACTATGCTTGCCTGCACAAACAGTAGCAAACCAGTTCAGCAAGTTGACGGACAAAATCTGATCACCTTTTTGGGGACTTAATTCAGGACGAGCTCATCTCGCTGCCAGATTAAAAACAAGTGGGTATAAACAAAAAGCCAAGTAAGGCCAGCCCAACAAAAACTTGTAAGTTAACTAAGCTCCTGCATGCCCACAGGGACAGCTCCTTAGAAAAGTGAACTGTCTCAAAAATATTTGTGAAATTGGCTCTGAACAGACTTAAGTTTATGCAAGCAACAATACTTAGAATACTGTCATATTTATGCTTCCTGTGTGGTAATTCAAAAACGAAACTATCTACAGTTACTGAACTTGGAATTGCAGTGTCTCTTCCGCTCCTAGAAACAGTCTGACGTGACAGGCAACATTCTCTATCCTTTTTCTGAATTATTCTGGAGGCATCTACCATTCCAGTTCTACAGAAATCCTAGGAAGATGTCTGTAGAAGGCTTACTTCACTGTAAATATAACTTCAAATGTATGAAATGTGGATCTCCTTTTAAAATGTGAAGAGTTTTAAAAGACTAGGCAAAACAGGGCAGCATACTGCCAAGAGGGAGAACCTCAGGACAGAGTAAAGCGTTTTGCTTTAAAAATTGTGGATGTTAAACAGGAATAAAAACAACTGGCCTCTTCCGACCATCTAAACAAAACGAGTACTTAAGGGGCAGCCAGTTTTTAGCAAGTAGCACTAAACACCAGAAAAAACAGTTTGTAAAGCCAGTAGGATTGCTGTGCCACTGCTGGCAGGCCACTGTAAGACACAACTCCTTGGTGCTCTGTGTATTAGTCTCAACTTTTAATGAACTACACTATAACAAGCAGCTTCCAGAGAGGTTTTATCCCAACACGTAGTCGCATCTCTTTAAAGGCATTATAACCCATTAGCAGGCTTTCCGGTGAAACCAGGCACGGCGACCTGCGCCCGATCACCCGCCCAGGCCACACCAAAGCCAGCGGGGACGCCTCCCCGACAGCCTATCTGACTTTCAGTTTCCAAATTCTTCCTCCCAGACGGGGGCCCACATCCCACTGTCCTCCGGCGGGGACCCCGCGGCACCGCACTCCCGCCCGGCGGGACCCTTCGGCCCCGGGACAGCGCGGCGTTGGGCCGGCCCGGGCTGCAGCGCCGCCGGCTCGGGTGCCCTGTTTACCCACACAGCCTCGAGGACCCAGCCAGGCCTCACCGGGAGGGGACGGGGCGCAGCCGGGTCCCCGTGTGCGCGCATAAGGACACACGACACCCTCCCGACACAGCGCGGCCCCACCGCAGCCCCGGGACGGGCGACACAGTGCGGCCCTCCCGCCCCCGCCCCCGCGCCCGCCGCGGCCACTCACGAGGCGCGCGCGGCGCGCAGGGA
>VZTI01000219.1:62916-126284 GCA_013397865.1 Struthidea cinerea
AGCGCGAGGGGTGAGCGGGGGCGGGGCCGCGGCACCGGCGCGGAGCCCTGCGGGACCCCCGGGCCCCGCACCTCCTCCGGGCGCTCCCGGGGCCTTTTACGCGCGCGGGGACCCGGCCGACCGTGTGTCGGTCTCCGCGCGCCGCTCGCTGGTTTAGCGCGGCCCGTGGGAGCTGGAGGAGCTGCTCCCGCCTCGGGAGGCCGGCGGCGGTGCCCCCGGGTTTGGCGTGACGCTGGTTTGCCGTTTCGCGCCCTGCTGCACGCAGCCCAGGGATCCGCAGGAACGCGCCCTTCCGAGCCGCGGGGCAGCAGCGCCCGGGGACCCGGCTGTCTCCGGTATCTGAGTCGCTCGCGCGCCTTTCCTGCGTGCCGCCCTTGTGCAAGAAACAGTCGCTAACGAAACTGTAGGGTTTTAGTTCCTGATGGTAATCTGAGCTCGCGGGAGCCGAAATTCTTGAGGTTTTCGCGGCTATGTTGCCCTGCTTTTATGAAATCTACAAGGATAAAACGTGGTTGTGGTGCTTAAGTCTTTTTTTTCAGATAAACGAAGGGTAAAAACTTACACTTTCATGCTTTTCTTTCTTTCTCTCTTAGGCTAAAAAAATAAACAGTTGAAGTCCTCTTTATGAAACCGATCCTCTGTCAAGTATAACTTTTGATGTATGGTCTCTAAAGCCCCCCACTATGCCAGCAGCTACCGTAGACCATAGCCAAAGAATCTGTGAAGTTTGGGCTTGTAACTTGGATGAAGAGATGAAGAAAATTCGTCAAGTTATACGGAAGTATAACTATGTAGCTATGGTAAGTGGGTGCTTGATGTCTGTCTAGCAAATTACTGCAAAAATCGTGACTTCAGTTGAAGTCAGTAAACTTGTTCATCGCTTTAGATTGAAAGCATAAGGAAGTCTTAATGATGAATTAATGCTGTATGAATATCTGGATCCTAATCTTTTATCTTTTTAAAAGTTAAGTTTACACACAGTACTCTTCAGCTATGAAATGGCTAGATAATATGTTTTATTCCAGATGAGTAATGTAAATATATATGGTTGTCATGTGTTCAAGTTTTAATTCTGCTCTTGCAGGACACAGAATTTCCAGGAGTAGTTGCAAGGCCTATTGGAGAATTCAGAAGCAACGCAGACTATCAGTACCAGCTCTTACGCTGCAATGTCGACTTGCTAAAAATAATTCAACTAGGACTGACGTTCATGAATGAGCAAGGAGAATACCCTCCAGGAACTTCAACTTGGCAATTTAATTTTAAATTTAACTTGACGTAAGTGTTCAATTTCTGTGCTGCTAAAAGTATGTTTCTGGTCTACTGAAAATGTATAAATACAGTTGCAGCTTCGTTGTCTATCTGACTGGAATATTGGAATACCTTAAAATACTCATGTAAGGAAAACTTTTGTCAGCCAAACACGCTTTCTTTCCTCATTTCTGTGTAGTCTATCTTACTGTTGGTAATTTGGTCAAAAATGCTAAGCAGTTTTTTAAAAAAATTGTGAAAGGCATTTATACTTAGTGCAAGAGTCAGCTCTGTGTTTTCATGTTTAGGATTTCAGAGTGCTTCTGCCTTAACTTACTTTAACTCTTCCTAGTTGTTACAGAAATCACATATTGTTTCTTTACGTACTTTAAATGGAAAATACCAACACTTGAAGGAAAAAAAAAAGTAAAGTTACTGAAGTGATTAAAAAAGTATGTCAAACGTTATAATTCTGGATTATTTTGTGTGAGGTTTTGGTTAAAAAGCAAGCTGGTTTTTACTATATTGGAATAATACCATGAACTTTATTTCATAATGTGATTTTTATCAGTGATAAAACTTCTTAAGCATAAACCTCACTTTTTCAAGAGGTTTGAAATTAAACCAGGTAAACACTTACCTGGTGCTCTAATTACATCTTTGGCTGGTGGTTGACAAAGTTACTAGTATCTGTTTTTTTTTTTTTCCTGAAGTAAACATGATTGGTCTGATAGATTGTCATACATTGCTTATCTATTGAATTGAATATCAGGGCAAACACTTCTCACATGTATAAATGTGTTCAAGCCCTGGGGTTTTTGGCAGTTGTGTTACAAGTTGATAACTGGACAACTTTATATACATGAATTAAAACCACAACCTACAAAGGAGGTTTAGAGAACACACCTTTGTTTTTTCTGCAGATAAAACAACTTGTTTTCAAAGTAGTTGGGGTTCTTAAGAGGAAAACTACTGCTGCCTCTCTTGATCTCTGTGCTCTTTTAAACAAGCAGTGCTGTGGATTGTCACAAATCAGATTGGTCTGAGCAATGACACGCTCTGTTTAGTCTTATGTGAATTGTCTCTTGAAAGAAAAGTAAGTGCAGATTTAATGTTTTGGTATCTCTGAGCTTACCTGGCCATATGAATGCTGAATGGAAGTTACCCATTTTCTTAAATAGAAGAATATATTAATCCTAGTAATTATGGGAGAAAGAGGAGTGAATTAATAACTTCCAAACTGTGATCTATGAAGAAGAGCCTATGCTACACTTCATTTGTTTTCTGAGCTTCAAAGGTCTATTTAATATCGAACAACTTAAACCAAAAGTAGTTTTCCATCCATTTGTGCCAGATGCTGCAGAGATAAGACAGCTTAGTAAGGCAAGATACAGGCAATCACCAAATTACCTTGTTACTAGTTGATTGGGGGGTGGTTATAGAGAAATATAAGCTGGGTAAGTATTAATGAAAAATGAATATACATATATATTTTTTTTTTACATGGATGGGCAACTTATTTTTGTCTGTTTCTAAACATCATTTTGGGAAGTGGCACTGTGCCAAGGGTTCTCCTCCTAAAGCAAAACAGCTGTTGGTTTTTTCTAGAAGGTAAATTTTTGTGTGTGTGGTTCATGCCAGGTCTTGCTTTAGTGTGCTTTTAAAGAACGTAAATATTTCTCTAATCATACTATGCACCTGATTAGTGCAGAGCAGCAACTAGAGTGAAACCCCCTTTTTGTTATAGGGTGTGTTTGTTTTGGATGGGTTCTTTATGGATATGGGCAGGTGTTGAGAAGCTGATGCCTCAAAGCTGGAGAAGTAATGAGCAGCTATGTGGGAGGGAGAAAAAAAGATGTAACACATCTTGAGGATGTATCTCTATGTTCTAAAGAATGATGACTTGCTATTAGGAACAGGGAATATAGGTCTATGAATGTAATAGTCAAGTTTGATATATTGGTTGTCTTGTCTGGGTTTTTTTGTTTATTTGTTTTTTTGTTTTGATTGTTTTTTATTAAAATTTAAAACTGTACACTGAAGAGACTTTGTGGGGCAGTATGTTGTGGATAGTTAAATGAATGTCATTTTCTAAGTAGACTTATGCTTGAATTATTTTATTTTTCTTTATTTAACCATTCTGTGTTTTTATAATGATGATACAGATGAAACTTTAGGGGATGATAAACTCCAAAACATGAATTTCAGCATGAAATCCTTAAGACATCACAAAAAAAAAAAGTTGGTATTAAAGGGAATAAACACAGAGGAAGGAGGGGATCAAACAAATCATAGAGGAATTTTTATTTCATCCTGTTAAATTTTAGGTCCAAAATAGGCTCTTAGAGTTGAAATGGGTTGTTTAGAAAGAAAAAGTTAGGTTACCTGAATTTTAAGGATTGACTAGATGGAGCAAGTACTCCATTTTCAATTTTATTGAGAAAGAAGTTTTGATGAACACATGTCTAAACATTTATGTAAGCTTAAATCACAAAAAGCTTTTGGGAAATGTTATCTACAGGACTAATTCAGTACTGGGGTTTGGAGTGTATTGTTCATAGTTCTGTAATGTACTGTGTTAGTGCTTCAGCTGTTACATTTAATTTGTCACAATTCATTTAATTAATACAGATATTTTACCAAATAAGTTCCATAGATCCACTTTCATGTATAGGCTTGCAAAAAACTGGTTATAGGTAACTGGAAGGAGGAGTAGGAACTAATTTTTTAATGAAGGTGGTAAGAAGGGAGGTGTTTGGAATGGTGAAATGATAATGAAAGTTTAAAAAAAGAACTTTGAAAAATGGTTGGTTTTGTAATTAACCTGGAACAAAGTGAAATTGCTCTTGGTCTATGCTAATGAAGTCTGTGGAATGAATAACAAAAAAGAAATGTTACCTCACTGAGGCTTGTAGATCTTGGAAATTTACTTTTCCTCTCTGTTTTTAGAGAAGATATGTATGCTCAGGACTCTATTGAACTGTTGACGACATCTGGTATCCAGTTTAAAAAGCATGAAGAAGAAGGAATTGAGACACAGTACTTTGCAGAACTGCTCATGACATCAGGAGTTGTATTGTGTGAAGGAGTCAAGTGGCTTTCCTTTCATAGGTAAGTTCTGCCTGTTAAGTGTTTGAGGTTTCAACCTCAGATTGGTGATTGAATTCTAGAGCTTGGATTGCACATGTCCTGAGTTTTAAGTGCTGTGTATGTAGCCCGTATCTTGGTCGGTAAGACTTAAAAAATATTTCTGCTGAAATACCTCTAACACCGTTTTTTGTTGGAAGAATAGAGGGGACAGGGTTTTTTACTGGTGTTTTTAGTTTTGGTGTTTACAAAGGGATCAGGAAACTAAAGCTGAAAAGCATGAAACTGCTAAGCCAGCAGGTGGCACTGTACGCGTGCAAGTAATAACAGAAACAGTGCTAAAAGCAAACTATTCCTGAGCAATCCTTGAGGAAATATTGTTTGTTTCATGGGAGAGAATTATCAGTGAAGAGTTTTATAACGCACTTTTAAATTTGTTGCAAATGTCCTGCTAATCTGGGCAGATGAAAATTACTCAGCTTGGAAGAAGATCCCTGATAAGCCTTATGCATGTATTTTACTGCTTATTCCATCAAAGGAATCAATCTTTCAAGTAGAAATAAGAAATGTGAGTGCTAAATTTCTATGAATCTGCCATGATATGAAAGATTTTTGAGTGTTAATACGATTTAACACTTTAAAATATATGCAGTAGTCATTGTTTAGCCAACTACATGCCAGAATTTTTGCAAACAACAGTGGCTTTAAAGACCTATTGCTATGTAATGCCCTCGAGTTGATGTCTTAAATGCTGGCTTCTAAGGAAGTCAGCAAGGTAAGGTGAATAAACAAGGCTGTAAGCAAACTAGTCTCAGCTAAAACCTGCTTATCTCTCGTGTTGGTGGGTGGTATGTAAATAATGAAATTATAAAAAAAATTCTCCATCTGTAAGTATTAGTAGTTGGAGAAGACAAAGTCACATGGAATTAGAGAAGTATTTATGCAATAAACGATCAGAAAAATAAGAATTGTTTTGGCAGGGAATGTGTTACAGTAAGTAGAAGGGTGCATATAACATTGTTGCAGAAGTCATGGTTTTGATTTGCTTTGTAGAAAGAAGTGTTAGGCTGAGTTTCCGAAGGAGAGAGGTTTAAAAGAAAAGACAGTAAACAAAGAAGGATCCTCTGAGCGCGGTTGTCACTTCCATCTTCCACTTACAGCTGTTTCAACTCTCAGTATGACTCTAAAATAATCTTACTCTTGCTATCTTGCTTCTAGAGTAGCACCTTGGGGAAGAATACTGTAACAAGAATGCCATAAATTTTGCTTTTACAAAAGCAAAATTAGTAAATTAAAGTTTTTTCAGCTTCTTAAACACAGTGTTACAGGCTCTTATGTGTATATTTTTGATTTACACTTGACTACAGTAATATAACTTGGATAGTTCAAGAGAAGGGGAGGCAGGTTATGCGTGTAACTGGTGCCTCAGCAGAGAAAGCCATGTAGAAGCAGCTTCAGCCTCAAACTGGTGTTTTTCCAATATTGCCTGGTGACTAAGTGCCCAGTATAAAGTATACCTGAGCAATTTCTACACTAAGAATTCTTTTTAGAGCATAATTATATTTAGTGTGTGTAATTCCTGACTAATAGGCTGGTCGAAGCGTAGTGCAAGCCATGTGCAATAATGCCATTTTCCACTGGTGCATTTTATGAAGGGATTTTGAAATGGTTTTATTGGTAGAAGTCCAGTTTCATCTGTGCTAAAATGAGTTTCTCCTGTGGATTTCACTGAAAGTGTCTTTAGAAATCCTCTTAAGACAGCTGTTCAGCAAATGTTCGTCAGACATGATTATCAGAGTGTTTAAAAGCTTCTGTGCTTTTCCAGACCTTGTTGATATTATACTGAGCACAAAACCCTGGAGTAAGTGGGTTAAGTTCTGAGGAAACCAAAACTGCACAAAGCTGTAAAAGACTATGGGTCATATAAAATGTGCCACAAAGAATAGTGACCAGCTGTTTATAAATACATCTTTGACTGTGATTATGTTCTGTCAGTGGGAACTTAAGCAGCAGAACACTCAGTTGAAAATTTGGACTCTCCACACAGTAGTTCTTTGACTACTGATAAAGTTGGGCTTGGTAGTTGCTGACTCTACTATTGTCTCTGTTTTCTTAAAATGCTTAAATTACTACTAACTCGTACAATTTGAGTCCCATAGTAAGGGGGCAGAAGGAATTACTCCTTTCTCAGAGTGTGATGTTTTGGTTTGGTTTTCATTTTCCAGTGTTTGATTTCCTTGAACTTTTATGCAGTTTATTTCTAAGCTCTTCGCTTCTCAAATAGTTCTCTTTGTGTGCTTTTTATCTCCGCATTTGGTGTAGCTGCCTTGGCATTCTGACACGTTGGCAAATCTGTGTGGACCTGCAGTTCTGTCAGATATGAGTGAAGAAATATTTGCACTGTCACCAATTCTTGTGTATTGCAACTTCGTAGACAACTTCATCAAATCTTGTGTGTGTGCACGTTAAAATGTATTTGAGTCAATGAGAGAGGAGCGGGAAGCCCTGAATTTATGATTTTTATCACAGTCAAAAGAGCTGTGAGTGCTTGACAGTCTAGCAATGTAGGAAAGAACAGCTCAAATGCTGATTTTGTGGATATTCAGCTGACTGCTCTGCTGAAGCTTTGAGTATCCACTTGCGTGCAACCTCCTTTGCCTACCTATGGAGGGTCTGTGAAAACATGCTTTTTTGAAAACAAAAACCCAGATGTTTTTGGATGCTGGAAAATTCCAAGCTAATGTGTTTCAATAATCATTTGTGTCTAACTGATTTTAGTAAGATTTAATCTGTTGGCTCATTTCTGTTAGCGTTATAAAATGAAGCTTTCTTAGCTCTTGCAAGTTTTCATTTATTTCAGGGGCTTGGTGCTTGAGTAGAATTCATTGTTAATTGGCTATCTGAATTCTTTCTTGATAGTAAGGGAAAGAAATAGAGGCACGTTTGATCTTTCCTCTTGTCTTGTTGCCTAGAGCTGTCTATATTCAGTGAAAAAACAAAACAAATGTCTGTAAGAGTGCTTGTGTTGTGGCTCCACAGATTGTGGCTTGCTTTGTTGAGCAATTTCAGATGATTATATTGGAAATGGTGCAAGTTTTTTAAGGCAAGGAAGCCTATGTGCTTCAGGATATAAACCAACCACTAATCACTGTTGGAGGATTAGAATAAAACTTCTTTAATGAGCAGGTAATTACATAATTGCTCACCATGGACTTTGTTAGCCCTCCCTTAGCACTCAGCAGTGGCCACTCAAAATTTGTTTTACTTGGATCTATCTTAGTCTTGAATTGGAGTGACAGTTTTTATGTCTGTAACCTTGGATCTGCTACGATCTCCACGTGAAAAAAGTGTGTAATTCGCAATGAAAATTGCTGTTTGTAATAGCCTGCTCCCTCTCAATATGAATAGTAAAGGAATGTTGACTTTTCCTTTCTTGAAGTATTTCCTTCTTTAAAGAAATTAGTTTCTTCTTTAAAGAAAAAACATTTTTTTGAAGACAACTCAAAAAAACTTTTTTTTTTTGAAGAGGAGTAGTACAGATACGGTTTTTTTTCACTTTAAAAGTTTTGATATGGCTGTTACATTTGAGCCTTCAGGATGATCAATGTTAGGAATGCAGTGAATTAATAAACTGTAGACTCTAGAGGAGTAAGTCTTCTTAATCCTGAGCAGTGGTTTTTTGTGTCTTTTTGAACAGCCTTTTTTGCTAATGTGGCTTTTTCTTTTCTTCTTCCATAGAGGGCTTTATGCTGATACAGGCTTTCCCTCCCCCTTCAAATGATCTAATAAAATTAGACTTCCAAGCTACTGTTTTGCCAAGTTTACTACAGTTTTTACTTTGTAAGAGTCAGCTGAAATCCTTCTTTATCTTTGGCTCCTTTGCTCCCTGGCCAGTGGCTGTTGCTGTGGAGATTGGAGAGTGGCCAGCACAGCTTCAAAGCACCAGATGCAGTGCAGGATTTGTTCAACATGAAATTTCTGCTTAGAGCACTGGAAACCCCCATGGGAGATCTGCAACAGTCTATAGCTATTGTATATCTTGTATTAATGGACTTGTAGCAAACAGTCCATTTACTCCCAGTATGTTCAAGGTTTTTCTACCCTCTGTCTAGAAATTCATAGTATAAAGATGACAGAGATAACCTTATTGTATACAAAAGGTTCAAAAAGTAAACTTATTTACATTGAGTGTGCAAGCTGAAGCCTTGAGCCTACATCAGAAGTCACTGCTTTTCATGGATCCTAAATATCTGCAGGAGCAGTGGTATAGTGCTCTTAACTGATTCGTCTTTTCTATTGCTTATCTCACAATTAAAGATCCTGGTCAGTATTTACCAAATTCCAAAATTCTTGGGTTTGAGCCTGACCCTTGTGTAATCAAGAATGAACACAAAGTCTTAAACTGGAAATTTGGAGTCTGTGGTGGCCACCTGCTCACTTGAATCATCTCTCAGCTCTATGCTAAGGTTCCTTAAATAGAAAAACTGATGGAGCCTTCAGTAGAGGCAGCTCTGCTGTGTGTTTTCATCTTCTTTGTTAGTACAGGCATTTTTTAAATTGTATGTCAGTAAAATCTAGGAACTGATTTGGTTCAATGAAAACTTAATAACATGGAAGAGAAAGTATCACTCCTCTGTTTAGTGCATATGTGCATGAGCAATGCTGCAAGTACAAGGGATCGAAATAGATGAGATTCATGGTTGAGTCACAAATAATCTGGTTTGTAATCACTGCCTTCCTAGGGAAAAGCTTAACTAGTCATCACTGCTTTTTGTTGTGGTGCTCAGTCCTGCTTTAATACCTGACATCTGTCTTTCCTGTGCTTAACCGTCTTGTTTCCTCTCATAACTCTTTGTAAAAGTACGTGGTTTCCCTGTTACTGCCATGCCTCATTCTTATTTCCTCTTTATTCAGTTGAGCTATGGAGGAGAAAGCCTTCCCAAACTCTTCTCTCTACCATGTACACACTATAATACCTCAGTTTCTTCTAACAAATAAGTACGGCTCAGTTATCTTGCTGCCTCCTGCAGACTTACATGTACACACAAAAATTTTTCCAGCTTACTCTCTCATTGCCTCCAGAAAGAGAAAAAGCCTACAAGTTATTAAAGTTTTTAGTTGTCTGTGTGCTGATTTAATTGGAAAAGTTGAAAGACAATTCCTCTTCTTTGTTGCTGAGGGTTAAACTTTCCTCCAGGCATAAACATGCATTGGCTCTGGAAACTCATTAATCTTTTGGATTTCAAGAACTGTAGAAGTCTCTGTCTGTCTCAGTTCGTAGTGAGAAACTCCAGTCTATGTGAAAGAAACCAGCTTAGGAGTCTTTCTGGTGGAAGTTCTTATCAGATGAAGACTCAGCAGCCCTACCTTATTTCAAGATTTAGAGAAACTCCTGTAGGCAGATCTTTTTGCGTCTTCACTTGGCCTTATTCAGACTAAATTAAAATGTTTTCTCTGGAATCTGCAATGGGGCCATTTACATTGAAGTTTAGTGTTTTTCATAAAAGTTGGTTTTAATTGCACTGAATTTAAGCAGAATATCCTGTCAATGTGCAATGAAGTCTTGATATTGGAAGTGAGAAGGATGCTTCTAAATTACTTGCTTATGTTGTTTTTGTTATTAATTTGCAGCGGATATGACTTTGGCTATCTAATCAAAATCCTGACAAACTCCAATTTACCTGAGGAAGAGCTGGACTTCTTTGAGATACTGCGATTGTTTTTCCCTGTCATCTATGATGTAAAATATCTCATGAAGAGTTGCAAAAATCTGAAGGTAAGTAATCTGTTAATGGTTTGGAACAAATTTTGCATTTGGAGACAGAGTACGTCATGCTTAAAAAGACTTTCTCTATTTTTATTGTCTGGTTTTGTTTTGATGGTTCCTTTTAAGCATTGTTGTCTCAACCTTTATATATATAATATTAAAGGCATTGGTAGAAGCAGGCAGGAATACAAATAAATTTTTATAATTTCTTACCAGTTAAAAATATCATGTTGGAGCTGTATTTACAATACTTTGTTGATAGATGATAAACCCATGTTTGGAATTAATTCTTCATTTCCTTAGCCGTGAGAATTGATGGGTCTTGTACACTCTTACTTCCTCATTGTGCAGTCCACTAAAGGACTGCAGTCATCTAGGCAAAGGTAATTGCAAGAAGATGACGTGGAAGTGTCTTGGGAAGAGAAATGAAGAATGTTTCAGATGGCCCCATAAGCAAAGATAAACAACAGCATGTGTTCAGGGACAACATGTGACTTCTAGGAAAAAAATGAAATAGAAACCAATGTCTCATGTCAGGCCAGCGGAGCTGCTAATTGGCTTACTCTTTTAGGCATAAAATTTGGATACCTTATTGGACTGGGGAATGAGTGGGAACTGGAGCCAAGTGTATGAAGGGAAAGACAGCAAGCGAAAGGAAGTTACCGAAGGCAGTGTTAACAGCTTTACTTGCCAAAGAGCTGTTAAGAGTCTGGACTGCTGCTGGAGTGAGGTGCATCACTCATCTGAGGCAATTGATGATTTGTTGCTTTTATGGAAAGTAATTTAACTCTAGGCTTTCTTAATGAAAACCTGCAGGAAGGAGAGAACATTCACCTTTGTAAAACCAAACCTTAACTAAGGAATGGCTTTCTACTTCATCATGCTGAACTACTGATCTGTGTGCTGTTATTAGTCCTCTGTTTTTTTCTGAGAAGAACTAGCAGAGTGTGTCACTTTGAGTAGTAGCCTAGTTTTGTGGGAAGTAAATCATGTGAATCCTTTATTAATCAAATTAATGTTGAAAATGTAGAGCACCCTTCCAATTAGTAAGAAAAGTGTACTTATTTGTGTTCATATACAGTTGTTAGTGGTATAATCATCTGGGCAATTGGCTGTGTATTAGAGGACATCTTAAAAACACTTCTTCTCCACAGAGGCCAGGAGCAAAAATTAAATGCTCCTAAACTTCAGGAGGCTTAAACTAGGGGTGGGGGAGCCCTCCCCAAAATGTCCTCACTTTCTCCCTCCCAGTGAAGCAAAGTAAAGCATCTGGTGCCTATCTGGTGACACACTGCAAGAACAGAATGTATATTCCAAATTTAGTGACATAGAAAAGGTGACAAATTGATGTTCCATGTCACCATTCAGAGGTGACATTCCCAGTGGGCTTGGGAAAGAGGGTATTGTAGTTTCTGACATAATTAAGGCATAGTTGTGTGTAACCTGCATTGTTTAGAGGCACTAAGATTTTTTTGGAAGACAAGAAAAACCTTCACAGGTCTTATTTTGGCAAACCATAAGAACAAGGGTGATTTTTTTTTTTTTCAGAGCTGAATATGTAGGTCAGCTTTCCTGCAGTAAATTTTGATCCACTCACCTAACCTGCAGATTGATAGTGACAGCAGGGGAAGGGAAATGGACTATCTTACCCCTCCATATTTACCAGTGATGAAATGATGGTGGACTTGAACTGTACTGAGAGAAGCTGCCTGAAACAAATTACTAAACATTCAGTGTTGTAACTCTAAAAATGCATATGCTGTCTCCTAATGTGTGTCACTTTCAATCTTTATTAAATTGCAGTGAACTGAACAGCTGTGCAGTTGTCTTTTATTGACTTGTCTAAGTTATTTTTTTGTATGATAGTCACTGATCTGCTGTAGGTCCCCCACTCTCTGCCCCCACACACCCAAAAAAGATTCTTGGCATTGGAAAGAAAAATAGGTTTCAGAATTGGAAATCTGATGCTTTTTTTGTGGAATTAAGTACTCTGTGAATGTACAGTATGTTATTATGACTTTACTGGCATGCAGATTGAGAGTTAATTGAGATATTAATGTACTATAGGTTAAACTCTTGCTTATTGTCTAAAAATCTTTTTATGTAGACAATTCCAAACCTTTTGATAGCATTGGCAATCCTAAGTTGTGTAGATTGGTAGACCTTGTTGGAAACTTGATTTTAATTTGGGGTTTTGTACGGAACAATAAGCTCTGGGACTGTGTCATGAAATGAGAGCTCGAAGTAGATTTGCTGTTGACTATGGCTGTGTGATTCTGTAAATTATTCTGTGGCCTTTTTCTTGGAAGGTTGATACTCTGAAAATTTGGGAAGAATTCATCCTTCTCCAAGAGTGAAGCATACCTATCTGGAGTGCAAAAGTCTTACCTGAAGGAGAATCTCAATAACCTATTTTTTTTCTTTTCTGTCCAGCCAAGA
Organism: Struthidea cinerea; assembly: GCA_013397865.1. Lineage (NCBI taxonomy): Eukaryota > Metazoa > Chordata > Aves > Passeriformes > Corcoracidae > Struthidea > Struthidea cinerea. Next base: position 75,461 of record VZTI01000219.1, read on the forward strand.
CAGGGTGAATTTTTGCAGTAGCCAGGATGGGGCATAGCTAGGACATGGAGGTTATTCTGTGACACCTCACATCATTTTTTGGGCACGGGTGAAGTGCTGGCTTCCGGGTCAGGGTAGTATGGTAGAGGGAGTGATCAGGTATTGTCAGGGGTTTCTGTGGGTGAGCAATAATGTTTCTTTTCTTGCACACTGTATCATTAGTATTGTTGCTATTTCTGTTTGTTTTCTTATCTCAATGCTGTTTTTCAGTAAATTGTTCATATCTCAACCCATGATCATCCCTTTTTGTGCCTGCAGTTCTTCTCTCCAGCCTGCCACGGGAGAGGGGGGAGTGAGTGAGTGGCACAGTGTAGTTTCAAGTGGTTTCAGTGGGAACACTAAATTGTAGAATACCATTTCTAAACCATGACAGCCTTACCTGGCACCCAGTGTGGGGCATGAAGGGTTGAGATCTGACCAGAGTGGGTTGGAAACAAATTTCATCTAAGCATTTGTCCTATTAGATTCAGAACCAATGGTCACTTGTTGCTTGGTCTGTTTGTGTGGGTGTGCTACCTAACCCTGTATATGTTTCTATATATGTACTATGTGCCCATCAGGGTGCTCTTTTTCAGATCAAGATTGCTTTGTTGATGTATTGTGGGTTATTAGTTTATGACGTGATAACATCAAGGGCAATGAGGATCATTTGGGATGTGTATTCAGTGCTATTCTCCTACCCTTACCTTGGGTGCTACCTCTGGGAGTCCATTACTAATCATATCTAGTCTGTGGGGAGGACAAGGGAGGATAGCTTTCCCCAGCTTTTCACTACCTTTTTTTCCTTCAGGCCTGTTAGAATAACTTTTGAGAATTTTGAATTTCCTTTGGATGTAAAGGAAAACATGTTCTTGTTGCTATGTCAGCTATGTCTCCTCAATGTGGTCTAAACCAGGTACTGACCATGTCTACTTAGGACACCATGTCTGTTTAGGACAGAGATTTCTAGGAAGGTCAATCAGAGATCTGTCCTGAGGGAGGATAGTCATGAGTAGCATGGAATGTGGAATAAAATGGGCCATTTTTTGGGAAAATTCTCTCCTCCAATGGTTTGAGAGTATCACTACAGGACGCTGATAAAGTGACAGAATATTTGCAAGAAGAATACCGTGGCAACTCCATAAAGAATCAACTTGTTGAAGTGTGCTGGGCCCTTGCTACTCTTTACTGGACACAGTTCAATGCTAGACAGAACCGGTAGGGGAAGAGGAGGAAAGCAGATCAACAGGCACTGTGACCACTCAAACTTCAGCTGAACTAGAAGAACAACTCATGCTGGTAACAATCGCACCAGAAAAAGAAATTCAGGACCAAATCAGTTTGCATACTGAGGGATAAAGAGGAAGTAGAGCTCTCACAACAGGTGGAAGAGGCAGGGCCAGAGATAATTGCCCAATTCCTATCCCTGGGTGAGCTAAGTGAAAAGATTTCAGCTGCCAATCATGAAAGCCCCTGGTGAGCTGGCTGCTCTGACACTGGAATATCATGGCCCATGATATGAAACTACATGGTAGCAAAGCCAAGCAGCTGGTCTCCCTATCTTGGTGGGGACTTGGGAAGAGGACAGAAACTCTCAGCATCTGGAGGAGACTTCTGTCAAGTGTGAGAGAAAGGTATTCTCTCATGGATGATCTAGTGATGTGCCCAGGCAGGTGCAATAGCATGGAGAAAGATGTCCAGTACCTGAGAGAATTAGTTGTGCTGGAGGTGATCTGTACAGATTCAAGTAAGAAGTCCCCTGTAGATCCAGATGAGGTCCATTGTACACAATCCATGTGGCAGAAGTTTGTACGGAGCACACCATTGTCATTCGCCAACTCATTGGCATTGATGTCAATGAAAGGAGGAGAAAAAGCAGTGCTCCAGGTGACTATCTGATGGCAGTAATATGAAGATCATCTCTTTTCCTCCTTATTAACCTGCTGCTTGGCTGTGGAAAGACTGTCCAAGACTGCGGACAGATTCAAAAGACTTGAGCAAACTGGAGAGATGTCCCATGCCCCACCAGAGTCTCTGCTATTGGGAGCAAGTGCCCTCCTGCTCGAGAGAGAGGGTACACACCGCAAGGTAGCCTGTGGTTTTACCTGCATGACCATGGAGAGGACATGAGGAAGTGGGACGAAAAACCCACCTCTGCCCTAGCAGCATGGGTACATGAGTTGAGAGGAAGAACAGCCACCACAGGAAGTTCGTCAAGGATAAATGCTGCTCCAGTTTCCAGTGGGCAAGTCCTCAGACAGAATAGAAGGGCTGATGTTAGTTCTTATCCTCTCAAAGAGACCTCCAGTTCATATTGACAAGTGACCCACATGTACTATGACCACAACCAGCAAGGTGGAGGAAAGGGACGATTGGATCTACTGGACTGTGTGGATCTGATAGCCTGGCACGTCAGACTCAGAAGATTATATAAGGCTTTAGTTGATGCCAGCACCAAATATACTCTGGTGCCATCAAGATAGTAAGGGCAGAATCCATTTCTGTTTCTGGGGTAACAGGCGGATCCCAACAGCTGACTGTACTGGAAGCTGAAGTGAGCCTGACTGGGAGTGGTGGTGACAAAAATGCCCCATTGTGACTGGCCCAGATGCTCTGTGTATCCTTGGCATAGATTACCTCAGGACCCAGAAGGGCATCGTTGGGCTTTTGGGATAGCAGCTGTGGAGACAGAGGAAATGAGATAGCTGAATACCTTGCCTAGTTTCTCAGAGGACCCTTCTGCTTTGGGACTGCTGAGGGTCAAAGAACAACAGGTACCAATCACACAGTGATGCACAGCAGTGCACCGTCAACAATACTGCACTGACCGGGACTCCGTGACCTCCATCCATGAGATAATTCGTGAACTGGAGAGCCAAGGAGTGGTCAACAAGACTCGCTCACCCTTTAATAATCCTATATGGCGTACTGACAGTGGACTGAATAAAGTCACACCACCACTAAGTGCCACTGCGCCGGATATGCTGGAACTTAAGTATGAACTGGAGTCGAAGGCAGCAAAGTGGTACCACCATCAATATTGCTAATGCATTTTTTCCCATTCCTTTGGCAGCAGAGTGCAGGCCACAGTTTGCCTTTACCTGGAGGAACATCCAGTACACCTGGGACCGACTGCCCCAGGAGTGGAAACAAAGCCCCACCATTTGCCATGGAGTGATCCAGACCGCACTGGAAAAGGGCAAGGCTCCAGAACACTTGCAGTACATCAGTGACATCGTTGTATGGGGGAACACGGCAGAGGAGGCTTTTGAGAAAGGGGAGGAAATAATCCAGATCGTCCTGAAGGCTGGTTTTGCCATAAAGCAAAGTCAGGTCAAGGGATCTGCCCGGGAAATTCAGTTTTTAGGAGGAAAATGGCAAGATGGATGTCATTAGATTCCAATGGATGTGGTCAACAACAAAGCAGCTGGATCCTCACCAACCAGCGAGAAACACAGGCTTTCCTAGGTGCTGTGGGTTTTTGGAGAATGCCTATCTCAGGTTACCGTCAGATTATAAATCCTCTATATCAAGTGACCCAGGAGAAGAATGATTTCAAGTTGGGTCCTGAACAACAACAAGCTTTTGAACGAATTAAATGGGAGATTGTTCATCCAGTAGCCCTTAGGCCAGTCTGGTGTTTCACACCAGACAAGGTATGAAATATGTGATCTACACCATAGCTGGGGAGAATGGTCCTTCCTGGAGCCTCTGGCAGAACGGACCTGGAGAAACTTGAGGCTGACCTCTGGGTTCTGGGGTTGGGGATACAAAGGATTGGAGGCCTGCTGCACGCCAATTGAAAAAGAGATCCTGGCATCTTATGGAGGGGTTTGAGCTGCCGCAGAAGCAATTGGCACCAAAGCACAGCTCCTTTTGGCACCCCAACTACCAGTGCTGGTCTGGATGTTCAAAGGGAAAGTCCCTTCCACGCATCATGCGACTGATGTCACATGGAGTAAGTGGATTGTGCTGATTTCAAAAATAGCCTCATAGACACCTGGGCCAGAGAGCATGGTATGGAGTGGGTGTATCATATTCCCTATCATGCACCAGCCTCTGGGAAAATTAAATGGTACAATGGACTGTTAAAAACATTGAAAGCAGTGGGTGGTGGAACCTTCTAACAGTGGGCTCTACATTAAGCAGAGGCCACTTGGTTAGTTAACACCCAAGGTTCCACCAGTTGAGCTGGCCTTGCCCAATCAAAACCTCCACATACCACAGAAGGGGATAAATCCCCATTGTGCGTATGAGCAACATGTTAGGGAAGACAGTTTGGATTAGTCCTGCCTCAAGCAAAGGCAAACCTATCCATGAGACTGTTTTTATTCAAGGACCTGGGTGCACATTCCCCACAGAGGGAAGGGGATAGGTACCTCTAGGGGATTTGATTTTTGGGTAAGAACAGTTTGTAATGTTGCATTGTATAATATTGGTTGCTGAATGCCACTGCCACTGTATGCCCTAACTGCCATGGCCAATGAGTACAGAGTGGTCCAGATACACTGCTTACAAGCTTCTGATACAGCTTGCCATGAGCTGACAGCACACCAGCCCTCCTGCCCTGGAAGACATCTGGGATAGATAAAACCCACAATAATGGACTAAATTAACAGGCATCTCAGAGGGAAGGCCATTGACTATGGAAATTATACCTGTGCTTGTGTGCATGTATATAGTTGGAAGTTACAAGATTTGAACGTGACGTAGATAGTATAGAATAAGGGCTGGATAATGTCCTGGTTCCAGCCAGGACAGGGTGAATTTTTGCAGTAGCCAGGACGGGGCATGGCTAGGACATGAAGGTTATTCTGTGACACCTCACATCATTTTCTGGGCATGGGGGAAGGGCTGGCTTCCAGGTCAGGGTAGTGAGGTGGAGGGAGTGATCAGGTATTGTTGGATGTTCTGCTGCTCAAGACTAGCTATAGCAGTACTAGCTTTTCATGTTAGTTTGTAGATGTTATTTGGGAATGTTGTTTAAAAAGATGGAAGCTTCAATAATAAAAACCTGGACCCAAATCTGTTGCCATAAGATTCACAGGAATTTTCATAATGTATGATCTCATTTTCAGTTTGGACTCCTTTATAGCTCCATGAGTTTTAATTTTGACTGTTATGCTTTTGTCTCTTATTGCTTCCCTTCCTGTACTTGAAACAGGTTAAGAGTGCAAGGGAAGGTGAACTCTAGGCATTCTTTATTTAAAAGCATTGCCTCTGTGCAACATTTTTGCCTTGCAAGGCTTATGGCTGCACTAAGGATTCTATCTTTTTTTTTCTTTTTAATCTTTCTAGATTTTTAAGAATGTGCATGTAGCAAGTCTTGCCTAGTAGCTTTATAGCTTAATGAATTAAAAAAAGCATTTTTTTTACTGTCATGTGCTCACAGCATTAAAAGATTGTGGTTACAGTATTACATGTCTGTCCTCCTCCTGATCAGTGTTATCTATGTAAAACCAAACCAAATTCTGACAGCTTTGCTCTCACACGTAGAAGCTATTACTATTTTGGAGAGGACACTAAAGTGATGTTTATTTAGTCACTTTGCAGTTAAGGGGATAGTTTTTCACAGAAGCTTATTGAGAAGAAAATTTCTTTCAAAACTGGAGAAATTTTACCTTTTAGAGAAGATGGATTTGCAGCTTTGGTGTGTTCTCTACAGCCTCATAGTCTGTCCTTTTAAATCATTGTGTCAACAGTCATCTTGAAGGAATTGTTAAGTAATGGCATCTGGTTACTGGAGAAGCTGGAACATGAGTACTAGTTTTGTTGGTTGCAGATACTGCTTTATTTAGTCAATACTGACACAGAATATTGATACTGTTTGATACCGAAGGTTTGATTCTCCTGGTATGCTTTTATCTAGTATAATGACTGTTTCAACTCCTGTGCAGATATTAAATATGGCTGTATAGCTTGTGTAAAAGATTTTCCCAAATATAGCTGTTCAGTTTTCTGATTTAACTTTTTTCAGCATTCAACGAAAATGTTTTCTTTTTCAGGGTGGATTACAAGAAGTGGCTGAGCAGTTAGAGCTGGAAAGGATAGGACCACAGCATCAGGCAGGATCCGATTCTTTACTCACAGGAATGGCCTTTTTCAAAATGAGAGAAGTAGGTGGATATACTGTTTTTATTTCCATGATAGTAATGTGCTGTGATAGTCACGTGGAATTGCTGATTCTCGTAAGTCTGTGGTATTTTAAGGTGGTCTCTGAAGGGCCTCAGGGGTCAATCCTTTCTTCACAAAAATGAGACCACCTGTATTTTCCCCCAAATAAGTGTGAACCAGCCTTACCGATGCCCTGCTTTGCTGCTCTGAGTGAGTATTTTTCTTCCCAATTCCAGCCTAGGCCTGACTTTTGGATTTTTTGTGAAGTTTTGTTTTGGAGTGTTTTTTTCTTCACCTGTTTTGCAGGGTGCCTTTTTTTAGGTGGCTGCTGCAGTGAGTTAAGAACTGCTGAAGCCAGACTCCTTTCTGTGTGACTGTACTCAAGCCAATGTTTTTTTTTTTTTTAGAGCTTTTGCTCAGTGTAATATCTAGCTGGTATGTACTGCTGCTTCTGGCAGGCTGGGAGATGGGGAAGGAGTGTTGACTAACCACTTCTAGCTATACTTTCAGGCTAGAGGTATATTAAATAATGACTTACAGGCTGGTTTGGAGAATTTCCATGCATTTCTTTTTCCTCGCCATTGAGCGAAGCACAGTTTAACTAAGGTTCTAAAAGATTATATACTGGTCGGTTAATTCAAGGTTTACAGCAAGGACAGTCAGGTCTTACAAGCTTCACATTTCCTTGCTACTTGTCTGCATACAACAGGAAGATATTGGGATATTTTGCATTAGCAGAACAATCAAATGTCCAACAGGCCTCTTCTGGAAAGCAGTTGCACTGAACAAATGCCAGTGCATCAGAACGTGGCATTCTTCCAGCAATTCAGTGTCATTTACTATGTCAAAATAGATGGCAATATCAAACCTCATCTTCTAATCATGTTAAGTACTATATGCTGAAGTCTACCTTCTGGAATCCAGCCTTTTGTATGAAAAAGAAAATGACAATGAGATTGTGACAAATATTAGTGACACAGCAGGTGAATAATAAAGATGATGGTTTAAGCTGGTTTGCTCATGGTAACACTCTGTTCTGCCTCTGCTGGAACTGTTGCAGTTGTCAAGCAGGTCATGGGCTACAGATGCAATAAAAAAGATTACTGTTTCTGGTATGACCCAAGCCCAGTGCAGCTACCTGCTGTCTGCCTGGTATTGTTAAACTTTCACTCTTGAATTTGAAGCAAAATCCAAAGCAAAGAAAGGGAAGCATATGATAATCATGCTTAAGATACAGCCTTTCAAGTTAGTTTTCTGGAGTAAAGGTTCAATCAAACCTATGATAGTTTCTTTAATGAGATGCAGTTTGTGTTAAGTGGCAAACTAGCTGGTTGAATTTATTTACTAAAAGCTTTTACCAGAAGTAGAAATCACTGAGGGTTTTTTAGTGCAACACACTTGCTTAATTAAGCCAACAGACATGGACTGACAACGATTTTTTTTCCTCAGTACTTATAAATACTCCTTGCAAACACAGCACTTCTAAATAAGAACACAGTAGTAAGCAGAGAGAAATACATTTAATGTAGATTTTTAAAGCCTTTTCAGCAGAGTTCAGTGTTTGAAAATATATTTCTCAGTAAAAAGACTTTACAGTGCTTTTAGAGGCACAGCATCTTGTTACTAATTGCGCTGAAGGAGATGGAACTTGATCGCTGGATCTTGGAGTGCCAGCCAAAAAAGTTACTGATCCTCTTCTTTCCATCAGGAATACTTAAATAGCAATACTATTGTTATATATATATATTGCTATGTAATAGCGATACGAGTTGTTATTTTGGGCTTTTCCTACCTGTTTTATTTCATTAAGAACTGCTGGGGACTGTAAAACTTTTAATTAAAGTCTCTGATTCCTAGAGTACAGAACTTTCCATCCTGACTGTGCTGCTAAAAGCAAAGCTTGAAGGGAGAAGTTTTGAGCTGTGTGGTATATACAGGCCTCCATGTTTAGATGGGGTATTGCATCCATTCTGTTCCTGCATACTTCCGCTTGTCTTAGATTTCTGATATTGGTGATGACTCAGAATGTGGACCACTGGGGTGTCCAGGATTCCTGTGAAGGTTTTAGGGTAACAATGTTCGTGTGTGTGTGTGTGTGTGTGTGTCTTCTTATTTTTGGAAGACAGTTTGTGATTTTGTGCTTGAAAACCTAATTGTGAAAGGCTGAGTTTCAGAATGTCATGGGGTTTATTTTGTCTTCCACTGAAAGGTTCCATTTGCAATTTAGACTTGTAATGTGTAAAGCAGTCTTGGTACAAAATTTTGCTGTTCCTCATTAAATGACATCCCGCTCTGTGAGGAGCTGCAAATGCATCTTTCTGCATTTCTCTAAACTCTGTGATGGGTTTTATGCTCATCCTCCCCACCCCCAAACCTATATAATATAAATCAGGACATATCTCTATTTCAAGACAGATTATGGTGAAAACCTCACACTGAGGAGAGGTGAGGGAACAGGCACTGATGACGGATGCTAAGCATATGCCTGTTGTAAGAAGCACCACAGAAATCAGATGGAGAAATACCTTTGTTGCACTTGCAGATATATGAGTGATGACTAATAATACAAAATTGTGAAAACATTGCATTTGGCCATTTAATTGGGAGAGGTGCACAGGAAGACTGATTGTATTTCTTGACAGATTTAAATAATTGTGTCGAATAGCACATTGTGATAATGTGTTGAGATTAAGTGTGTTATTATACTAATTATATCATCTTTTGCACCTTGGGATCTGATATCTTATTTTAAAATAAAGTAATTTTAAAGCCTTTCTACAGTTCTATTGAAACCAAACCTTTTCTTTTGCAATAATTCACATCTCTCTTTTAACTTTTTAGATGTTCTTTGAAGATCACATTGATGATGCCAAATACTGTGGCCACTTATACGGTCTTGGTTCGGGGTCATCTTATGTACAAAATGGCACAGGAAACGCTTATGAAGAAGAAGCCAACAAACAGTCATGACATGAAATGAAAGGCCGTCTTTTTGACCTCCACATGCTTGTATATAGGTTTTATCTCTGGTTGAACCCCTTGGACAATTAAGGCTTCCCCCCCCCTTTCTCAGCACACTTTCTTTTCTGCCTTTCTATGTACTAAACTTGACTGTTCCTATCACAGATTTTGATCTTAATATTGATACGTAAAATTTTCTGGGTTACATTTTGGCCTCTTAACAAGCCTGTTTGTAAAGAAGCATGTGTAGGATCAGTGTGGCAGAGAGAAGGGGAAAGTTGAATCATAATGAATATTCTGGTAAACCTACCTACATCGTTATTCCAGTTTTTTGTCTTTCCCTTCCCTTCTCTAAATTAATTGGCTCTGATTATAACTAACTTCCCCCTTCATGTCTGTTCCTTCCAGTATGCAGGCGTTTTAGCTATTCAAGATTGTGGACCATCAAATTTGCACTTTAGAGAGCGACTCTGACTCAGATCCTCTGTTTTATTTGAAGTTTGTTTTGGTTTTTTCTGTTGCCCTCAGCTAGAAAACAATCACCTGCCAAGTTCAGCAGCTTCAAGCTGTATTTCCTTGGTATCTCAACCCACACAACGGGACTTATTTGCTGCATAATCTCTGTTTGTTCAGCAAAACAAACTACTGAAATCATAGTAATTGCTCTTACTTTACTAGTGTTTGGTCATCTTCCAGCACATCCTGCACATGTCAACTGCTGGTTGGCCTGCTGCTTTAAAACTGCTCTGTGATGGGGGAAAGAGGCTTGAAAAAACAGCTTTACACCCTTCAGGAAAAGAACAGCTATGACTTTAGCCTTTTTGCCATTAAGCTGAGAGTTGAAGGATATTGGAAAAGTAGGAGTCTTGTAATGGCACACTTCCCTTGATTAAACTCGTGGCTTTTATTCTAGTAATGTACACCTCAGATATTTTTTATGGAAGTCATATTTATTATGTACTTGATTTCACGATTTTTGTAAGTCAGTTTAGTTGAAGATAAACCCCAAAGATCTGAAAAAATAGTATTTAAGTGAATTATTGAATTTGAAGGACAATTAAATCATGCTTTTTTGTAGTTGTTACAAAGACAGATGTTACAGATATTTGTTGTAAGACAACAAAATATAAATAACTTACAGCTAATAAAGTTACCTGAGGAGTGTAATGCTAGTTTATTTTTGAGTATATCTTGCAATATATTTTAGATATATTGTTTTAAAGGACCCTAAAGTATGTTCTTAACTCTGCATAGCATGTATACAGAGCAGTTGTGCAGGAAGGATTTTTGGTATTGAATAGCTAAATACTAGCCTGAAATGATGGAATGCGTGACATTGTGTGTCTGTGCGTGTGCGCGCGTACGTGTGTTTGACACGGAAATCAATGGCAGAAAAATCTCCAAATGTTCACCAATTACTCTGTTTTATCTTGTACGTAAAAGCAAAAAATCAAACACCTTTTTCTCATTGAATTATGATAATGTAACTGGGCGGTCCTTTTTAAACAAGTAATTTGCATAACAGAGGGTATTTGTTTTTAAAGCTTTTGTAAATAAAGGCCTAAGAAATGTTTTCTTACATAACAACAGACTGGTGGTTTTGTTGCAAAATTTTTCCTGCAATGTGATTATTTAGTCAGTTCAGCTCTGTTTTGTTAGGCATGATAGTTCTCTTCTACATGCTTATAAAGGGATCTAACTCGCTGCTCCCTGACTGATGCCACATTCAGAGCAGAATTGTGTTCGTGTCTTTCCAGTCATTTAATTCTTACTGTCCTGAGTTGCGAGAGTGGTGATTGCAATTTACTTCTGAGGCATCCTAATCCCATTAGTAATGTTATACCATTATGCATTAGATGATAGTGACTTGTTTTAACTTCAGTTTAGCTTTAAGATAGTGATAGTGAAAGCAGGATGAATTCTTACTGTGGCCTCCAGTACACATGGAATGAAGAACCCCTGAAGTTTGATGCATTTGCTTTAAAGTAGCAGCTTTGCCTAAAGCATATGGATACAGCTCTCTCGTTAACTTGAGCAGAATGACTCTTCGAAGGACTTTAATGGGTTTTTGTTTTGAAGTAACTTTTTAATCGAGGATCAAAGGAAGTTTTTAGAGCCTTCTGAATGTGTGCCTACAGTAAAAGTTCCAGTGCCGATGGGGATGTGCTTTTGAAGTGACTGCTGAGCATCCCATATGCTGTGCCGTGCTTTTCTTTTGCTTCCTGTCATAGAATCATAGAATGGTTTGGGTTGGAAGGAACCTTAAAAGATAATCTAGTTCCAACCCCCCTGCTGTGGCGAAAGACACCTTCCACTAGACCAGCTTGTTCCACTAGACCAGTATTTGACTTCAAAGAATTCTACTCTTGCGTTTTCTTCCAGAAACAAAAGCTTTTCTCAAAAGCCACTGGTCAGCATGAAACAGATTATGCTTTATTCTGTGAGAGAACTCTTGGTCTGATCACTGTGATCTGTCTGTTGAGTTGATTGCAGCTGGGGAGACATCTGTGCATCATTCATTTCCTTGGCAAAATTAGATTTAGTTTCCATTAAGGAATGATTTAAATTGTGAATTGTAGAGATTATGAAAAAAGTAATTTCTTATGTGTAGGGCTATTACGTGTAAACTTCAGAGCCTGAAATCTGTTTCCAAAGTGGCCAGCTTTAATTGCTTTTGCAAAAATTATTGTGCAGGCACAGTTCCAGCTGTCTAGACACGCACCTTTTTGTTCAGAGACAAGAATTCTCTTTCTAGGCCTCTGCTTTTCCCAATCCATTTAAAATACACTGTTGTTGAGTAGGTTTGTCAGAAGAAATGCAGTATCAAAACCTGTTATATTTGATCTTTCTATTTTTAATCCACTTGTATTTTTGGCTTCTGGAGTCAGATGAGTGTTCCAGGAACCTTATGTTCTCTGTCACTATTTTTTTTTAATGTATATAATTTTTATTTTAAGCATTTAGTTCCTTTCCTCATGGAAACTAGGCAAGAAGCATCTTTGAGGTGGAGGAAAGTAGGTCTGGAACACATTCAGAGTATTTAAGGCTTTTTCCCATATGAATGTGTTGATGACCTGTAACCTCTGACATCCAAGAAATTTCTATTACCTTATCTGACTGGTTACTCCATGCTCAAGAATGGTTCATTCCCTTATTCAGAAAATCCAAGAAAAGTAGCAGGAAGCCTGCAGTCGTGAACAAGGTGCTTCTGATTCAACTCAAACCACAGAAAGGTGGAAGCAGGACATTTGAAATTGTCTGAAGTGTGGATGAAGGGGTTGGTTTAAAAAAAGCAAGGTCTATCTGAAGTTGATTTCAGTAAGGGACAAGAGAAGCTTGTACAGGGACATCAGGAGCATGGGACACTGCTGCTAAATGGAGGCAGGAGACTTATAAAGGACATGGAAAAGGCCAAGCCACTTAATGCTGCCTTTGCTTTGGTTTTTACTCTTAGGACCTGCCTTAGGAATCCCAGGTCCCTAAGATGCCTAGCAAAGTCTGGAATAAGGAAGATTTATCCTTGGTGGAGGAAGATCAGATTAGGAATGTAAAAAACAAACTGGACATAAAGAAGTTCTGCTTTAAACTCCCAATTGGTTTTTCAACCTTGAATTAACTAGTAACTCACTTAAACTAACGTGCACTGAAAGAAAACACTTCTGTACTGAAGCAGTTTTTAGAACTTCCCTGGAAGTTTAATATTCACATGTGAATGGATTTAGGGTGGTATGGGTTCATTGCAGTTTATCAACCTGTAAAATAATTAACTGAAATTTTAAATAAAACAGACTTCTTAAAGATTTTTATTTAACACCACCATGTCAGTGATGGCAAAGAAAGCCAAAAGCCTCCAGTAGAATTGTGGGTATTTGTCTAACTAAATTGTTGAGTTTGAACAAAATCTCAGAATAAATCCCAATTTTTACATAGAGTAAAATCAGTTATCTCCAGGTACTTTTCTATTCATACCACAAAGTTATTTTTCTAGTACATCTGATGTTTAGTGCACCTTGGTTGGTTCATGGGAGATTGTTTTATTTCCCTCTTGCATGAGGGTGCTTATTTGATGTTTATTTCCCTCTTGCACCACCCTGACGCAGGTAGTGAAATGAGGATGATTCTCCTGCATTATTTTAGCAGTCTTGGGTTGGGAATAAATCTGCCCATTGATGCCAGCTGTGAAGATCTGATTTCTGCAGAGGCTGGTGGTGTCCTTCTGCCAGCACAGATGAGATACTATGTTCTGCCTCTGTTTGAAGTAGGAGAATTGTCTTGCCCAGTGTGCTCTTCCTGTGCTCGTAAGACACTGGACTCAATTAACTGTGTTGGATAATGTGAGGGAGGAGAGCTGGAGAAAGGGGAAGGGAAGCCTCTTCCCTTCTCTGTGTATCAGGTAGAAGTTTGCAGCAGATGAACTTTTTTAAGCTGCATTACAGAAAATGTGCTTTATCTTTTGTAGGGCAGCAAAGCAGAGCTGGGGTTGCATTGGCAATACCCTTTCTTTACTTTCCGTCATATAATAGCTGAGCTTGGCAAGCTCCTTGTTTCCTTCATTCCTGTCCCTCTGCATGCTCTGGAGAGTAGCTGTAGTATCCCTGATAGTGTTTCATACGAAGCTACTGATTTTTACTATTGTATCTATTTGAAATACCAGCCCGTTAAATCTCTTGATGTGATGGAGAAAATAGCTGGGAGCAAGTTCCTGCTGTTCGGGCTGTAACACAGTTTGTGTGTGTTGTCCATTTTTGCCTTTGTAACAGGAGCTCTTTCTTAAGTGAACTAAGAATTATTCTATTTTCAGGAAAAAAAAGAAAAAGGAAAGTGACTTCATAAAGTGATGACTGTCAGGAAGTGTTGGGTCTGTTCCAGTTATGCCAATCAGTTAAACTGTGAGCATGCAGAGGGGGAGAAAGGGGAGATGGCTCATGGCACACTGTTTCAACTGCTGCACTCAAACTATTGGGACCATCTGCTTGAGATTACAGTGATCTAGGATGATCAGGGTGTGATCAATGCCTCAAATACTGGATTTCAGGATGACTGAGTTACTGTATTTCAGTGATGAGTGACAACTTGGAGAAATGAAGGAATTACCTATCTAGAATCAACTTTGGGAGGGAGAAGAATAAAGAGAACATAAGTACTGATTGTACGTTTCACATTAAACACTTTTAATCTGGACTTCTATGGAAGGGAAGGAGAAGAGAGAAAGAAAGATGATGAAAAATTTAAAGAAGGAACAATTGTAAAACTGCTGAGGGAAGTGGGAAGGCTTTCCTTAGGTTATGTCAGATGGCACTTGCTCAGTTTCATACCAGAAGGCTGCTGCTTTTCCCATCCTACTACAAGGTCACTGATAAGCAGGTGCTAGATGCAAGTGAAGTAGCAATAGACATATCCCACCACCCCCACTACCTAGCAGCACATTCTTTTTTTTAATCTTGTTGTGGATGAGGATGTTTGTGTATGGTTCAATACCAATATTTATGGAAGGGTTTTAAAAACAGGATGAGCTTGGACCATATAGTGCAGGTTATGTCTTAACTGGAAGAAGTAAAAGCTGTTTTCATCTTTACATAACTTCTGCAGTTTTAGAGGTCCCTGAGCAGACAGTCTCACTCCCCTCTGCACTGGAGGTGGATCCAGCACTTTCCCAAGGAAGACTGTTAGGAAAGGGGTAAGTCAGGCAGCTCTGAAGAACCTGGCATGGAGAGCCCTCAGGAAGCAAAGCTGCTGTGGGTGACAATCCTGGTTAGTAACTTCCTTTCTTGTACTTTCTCACTTCTATAAAGTATAGGGGGTTTAAGATACCTGCTCACCCACCCCCCAGGCCTTTTTTGGGGGACAAAATTCCACCTTTTTGACCATCAACAGTACTCAAAGGAGTGCAGCTCCATCTGCTCTGCCAGCATAAAGGCATGGAGTGTTTTGCCCATGAAAGATGATAAAAGGATTGGTTCCTTCCCAACCTCTTTCAGTGTCAGTGTGTTGTGAGGTGCACCCTGGAGAAGGGAAATATGCCTATAAAAGTCCAAGACTCCTGGTGAAGGGGTGAGGGGACATTTACAGCAGCTATGTTGTTAATGAAGCCCTAGTAGAGATGTTCTGCTCTTCAGGTACACCACCAGTAAAACTGATGGTAGTGTGTCAATGACTACCACGTACATGACATGCTGAACATGAAGCATTTATTTATGTGAGCAATACATTAACAAGTGGCAAAGTTACACACTAAATTTATGTAGAAATATATTTCCCCCCACACACCAGTCAACTGAATCAGGGGAAGAACTCTCAGTCCAAATAATAATGAAAACCAGCTACAGCATTCCATGCACTAAAACGTGTTTCCTTTCTGGAGTGTCCCTCACAAGAGGAGATACTCAAGAACCATCTGTATTTAATACTGTGCAACATGCTCTAGGATGATCCTGCTCGAGCAGGGACCAGATAGCCCCAGTGGTGGTCTCTTCCAACCTTAGCCACTCTGTGATTTTGTGTTTCATTCTTTACCTGCCCAGTCATAGTCTACTAAAGAACTATCAGTCTGTAACCTAAACTGGACAGTGTTTCTTCTCTCCAGTTAAAGAATTAAAGTGCATAACAGTAGCTGTGTCTTAACTTCTCAACTGCTCACCAAGACTGTGCTCCATTTTCTTAACAAAAATAGTTCTCTGTGAAGACTGAGCACTCCATCACCAGTACATCAACTGACATAGAGTATGTGTGCACTACTTCTGGTGCAGATGTTTTGGGTTTGTTCTAATCTACAAATAAAAGAAATTTGTTACACAGGTAGGGAGCTATGGTTCATGTGACTGTTTACATATATACAAAATAAATTTAACTCTGTTGTCATCTGGGACTCAGGCCCATCTGAGGAGTCTGCAGAACCTGTCCAGTTTCCACAAAAGCTTGAAAAGCAGTCATACCTCTAGAGAAATATCAGGGATAGTATTTTCTTTTTACCAAAAAAGTAGATTAGTAACTGTACAGTAGATAAAAAGCACTCCTTAAAAAAAATACAGAAATTACACAAAAGGCTGTAGTAAAGTGCCTAGCAAGAATATAAAGGACAGGAGAATCAGTGTAAGCACACAAACAACATTGCATCCTTGCTACCCTGACTTCTTCACAAATTCTCCTGCATGCATTGTAACACTGACAATGGTCAGTATGTCAAAAAGAGAATTTTCACTTTGTTATAGAAAGTATTAGAGAGTTTAAAGCCAAGAATACAGTCATACCATCAGAAATTATACTTTGGAGCATGATTAGCTCACTTTTGTTCATACTCTATTACAGTGAGAACTGCCAGGAACCCTCAAAGCCTGCTGACAGTGCTCTTCATGGAGACACAGCTCATGCCCATCCAGAGAGCAGATGGAGCTACAGCCCTCCGGCTCAGACCTGCTCAATGTTTACCTCTGAGCTACCATCCTTTCTTTCCCTTTCTCCTCCCTTCATCAGTGTCTGTTTCCCATGCCTCCATCAGTTTTCTGTGAGTGGGACAGCCTCTGGCTGCAGCAAAGCTGCAGATTATTTGGGGCTATTGTGCTTTCCAAGTGTGACTTCTGAGACATGGAGAAGCCAGGCATTTCTTGATCCTTTATCTCTGTCCTTTCTCTACACTGATCCCCAGCCTTACTGAGAAATCTCAGAGCCCTGGACACAGAGAGGCTGACATCTGTATTAGAGAGATCCATTTCCACGACGTGTTTTGCTGGGGAAGAAATCTTTTCTCTTTACATAAAAATATGGAGCAAGATACACTGAAGCTGAATTTCAACTTTCTACTCAGTATTTTTAAATGCATGCTCCATGACAAACCACCCTGTGACTAACTGCATAAAAAACAAGACTCTACAGATAGAGAACCTGAAGTGTTAAAAATATATATTTTCCCTCTCCCCCTTATCCCTTGACAAGTTCGCCTTTAAACAAACACAAATACGAGGTAAGCTGACAGAACAACACTGAATAAAGAGCTGCAAAAAATCTTTTGGTAAATAGATCTCTGCAGGCATCATGTAAACTGTATGCTACCTTCATGCTAGTTTAAAAAAGGTGTTCTACATCAAGGGATCCACACTCTGGCACTTCTGGCAATAAACAGATGTTTTCAGGCTGGTAAAATTTTGAGATTTAAAAAAACTAAAAGAAATACATTTTTCCTCACTAGAGAAAAAAAAAGCCATGTTTTGCTACACCAGCTATCACTAAAGTTGCAAACCCAAGAAAGACAAATTTTGAAGTTACCTGCTGGTAAAAGAGTTAATGATAGTATCTTTTGCTTTCAGAATTACATCACTTAGTCCTGCTGCCAGTTTCCTGAACAAATGACTGGCATCTCTACACTGTGAACCAAACTACTAAATAACTCAGGTCTGACAACAGAAGCACTTTTCTGTTTCAACTGAACTCAGCATAGTCTGAGAGGTTTTCACATTTTTTTTTTGACTAGTCTTTTTATCTAGCCCCCTAGAAAGCATAACTAAGTTCCTCCTAAAGTTGTTTTAAGAATAGAAATTTGCATTTAAATGTAAACACTGATACCATAAATGTAGTGTATACAAAAGGCACAAGACAATTATATTTGTGTTGCTGAAACTTCCTTGACTTTAAGAGCCAAAAATGCCTCTTTTATTCTGGTAAGTAAACTCTGATCCTAAGAAAGCTGCCAGGTTTTAACTTAATTGAATGGGATTTCCTATGTGCAGCAGCTTGGCTTTTTGGTATTGCAATCAAAAGTCCATTGTCCTGTAAATGCAAATATCACAAACTATAATAGTAAGTCTCCTTGACTGTATATGGTATTCATTAAGTTATGCAATAAGAAAGGCAGTGTCTTGAAGAAAAAGTGAAAAAAGAAATCTGAGACAAATATTGATTAATAAGAAATTAGTAAGTGGCCCTCAGTAACTGACAGAGATTGGTAAAAAGCCTTTTAGATCAAAGTTCAGGGCCAACGTTTGCTTCCCAAAGGGGTTAAGAGCTACAAATGGGACAATAAAATTCCCATTTCATAGGACTGTTCTGTGCAGCTCCCATCAAAATCCCCAGCTGGCCAGTTTTGTTTACATATTACCCATCTGAACACAGGCTTTTTATCTCATCACTGAGCAGTAGCATTCAATTAACCAAAGGATTTTTTTCCTTCTCAGCAACTTTTCAAACTATTGGTTGTGCACATCTGAGGGAAAACAGAACTTTTACAATAATATTTTCCAAAAAATGTTCCAAAAAGAGACACTTCACTTAGGTCTTCTTATCTTCAAAAACTGCTTATCAAGGGTTCAAAAGAAAATACAGTCCACCAAGCCACTAAACTATTCCTAATCAACACTGGCTGTTCTCCCAATCCATAAAGCCAGTAGTGCAAAAATTTGATTTTAAAGTCAACTACTTGCAACAACTTGAATTAAAAAGTGAATTTTCAAAACCAAACCAAGAACATGAACTGATAGTAAGGAGGTCACATTTTTCTTGTGCTGAATATCAAAGTAAAACCAGCCATTGAATTTTTACAATTGTAAACACAGACTCTTCTTTTTTTCTACTTTCTAGTACTCAGTCATCCTCCACCATGCAAACCCAGTAATTTTAAGTTGAAACATCCTTTATATGGTTCAGAAGTAGTATGTTTAGTTTTGTGTTTCAAGCAGTGACATGGAGACAGCTAATCATCTGTCAGTTTGTTTTCTGAGCACATCCATAGAGGAGCAGACGGGAGCAGCTGGCCAACAGGGCTGATATTCGGAAGAATGCATCTTCCATCCAACAACAGCTTGTTCTTAAACTGGAACAGAACATTAATCACAAAACACATTATTAGAAGCAATGAATACTTTAAAATTATGTTACTGTAACACATCTCATCAACTTGAAGGGGAAAGTAACCAACAGCAGAATAAAACTTCCACCCTGAAGAGGAACCCAGTAAGACTGTTCACAGTTCTGTTATCAATCTACTTCGGGATGACAGTGACTACACAGCAAGCAGGCCACCAGTTTATAAAATGACATGAGCTATTTTTAAAGTACTTCCAGGTACCAACATAATTAAAAAACAATTCTCTATTACATTAGTGTAAACCACATCTGGCACTTTCAGTAATTAGTCCTCTGCTGAAATTTGAAGGATTATAGGATACAGGACATTGAACAGATCTTTCATTGGGACAGAAATTCTAATTCTAACACATTGGCAAGGGCTGCAGGCTGTATTTTTCACATCTAAGACGAAATTACATGTTTTTGTTGTGGTGACTTCAGCAGCTCTATTAAAAGTATGCTATTCAATCCCTAGACACAAATATAACTTAAATACTGTCAATAAAGAAATGAAATTAAATGCAAAGTAGCTAAAAGAAGTTTTTGTATAAGGGCTCTTATTCCAGCACCCATTCCAGTATGTCACATATATGTAGACAGTAATCTATCTTTTTTGTTACTTCTCCAGAAAGTTTAAACTGCCACATAGAAATATCTCAGAGCTAAGGGTACAACCAATCTGGTGCTTATGCTCATGCCAAAGAACTACCAGTCCTTACTACCCTTCTGAAAGTGCATGAGTCCATCTGAGGCAAAACCAACTTCCAGGAGCCCCTTCATGTGGCTTTAGACTTACTTTTTTGGAACATAACTGCCTCTGAATGTAGTCTCTCTTTAAAAAGCCACATTTCAAAATGGAGACTTACAAAAAGAAAAAACAACACCAAACAAAGCTCCCAAACTCCAGGGAGTGGAGTAATCAGACTGCAAACACAAATCTTTCTCAGAGGACTAAAAGAAAAAAATAATTTAAAAAGAGCACAAGATGTTCATCAAGCTAAACAGCTGGGAAAACCCACCCACTTTTAACATCTTTAAAACAGTCACAGACCATGTTTGATATTCAGAGTAATCTGAATGGCAAAGTTCCAATAAAATGTACATACTCTTCAAAGAAAGATTAAAGTTTAAAAACTACTGCTTAAGTAAATAAAGTGTTAGGACTTTAGAACGTAGAACTTCAATCTAATAAAACTAGTTGCAATTAATGGTATTTCTGTTAACAATCCAAAAATCTGTTGCTTTAAATCTGTCTCCAATGTTTTACTCTTGATTAGTGATGACATGTAAGACATTAAACTAACTGAAGGTAAGTAATTTAGTCTTTTCCAGAAGGTGTTGTTTTGTTGAAAGAACTGATGGATTAAACAGGGCAGAAATGCAGCATTTTACATTTTGAACAAAGGGTTAGAAATGAGGTTTATATTCTATTAAAATAACATACACAGAGCAGTGAGAATTGAAGACACCGTCTGAGTTGCCTTCACTCATCTCTTTAACTCTGTTCATCTGACACCCACATTTTCAACACCTCTAACACTTCACACCATCAAGTTTGCAGATGTACCTATATCTGGAACTGTGTCTTCATCACTGAGCACAGAATCAGAATGTAAGGGCCAAGAGGTTTTGGAATTTCTTTTGTGAACCAAACTGAACTTTTGGGAACTTTTTGGTACGAGCTATGGGCTCATCTGTTGGTATCTGCACACCTGCTAGTTTTATAATGTGCCTTGACAGTGCAGTACTGCTCCTAATGGGTCTAGCAACAATCACTGCAGTTCCCTGATGACTTTCCATGCCTTTCATTTCCTCCATGAGGGACCATGAGCAACCTCACAGCCACGACAGCATGTCCAAGAATCATATCACACATAAAGGAAGGACATCCACTTGAGACACTTTTTCAGGATGACTGAAAAGGTGCTTCCAACAGCAGAGAAGAAATAACCTTGCTGGACCAACTCCTCCGTACCAATTATTTGGTATGCAGAAATTCTTAGGGTTGGAGTCAAACTTTTTATACAGTTTTGAATATGAAATAGTTTAATTCAGTAAGCTTCGGTGGAGTTAGCAATATTCAAGTATTAGAGTAAATATGATGATTGTGTTCATTGTCCGCAACCCAGGGTAAAGGTCAACTCCTGTTTGTACATAACAGAATTTACTAGCTGCTTCTCAAACCCGCTTTTTGAGAAGCCTGTATTGCAAGATATTAATGCAAGAGATCAAGAAAATCTCAGCTGTTTTTGACAACAGGTGGACACCTTTTGTCTTCAGTAGGCAGCACGTTTTTACTATTAAATAGGATGCAGTTCACTACCTGACTCAGAGCAAGACACTAATAGCTTATATATTAAATTAAAACCTTTTTGCTTCATCATTTGATAGACTTTTATCTGCTTTAGCAGACAAAGCTATGATCTTTGCATTCAGTATTAAGAACCAGCCTGATTTTCAAACTTAGTGCTACAAATATTGGCTGAACAGTTTGAATACTCACGATCTCAGTATCTTTCTAAAGAAAGGGAATAATAATAATAACAACAACAACAACAACACTATCATTATTATTATTATACTGGACGACTACCTAAATTAGTATAAAGATGAAACTAATTTGCAAACATGACACATCAAGAAATAGAAGGTTTAGTTTCAAACAATGAATTCATGTGCTACAACATGTGGTAAAAAAATTAATTGAAGAAAACAAAACAGGAAGTGTTTTAGTAGTTTTGTGCATTCTTCAGGGGTAAGGAATCAGCAAATAAAATATTAAGTACAGAGAATATTACCATACCTTTCCTTACATATTCAGATGTTTCTTTTAAGGGAAATTAGGTTTCATTTTCCATGGTTAATGCAGGATTGCTCATACCTTAGAAGACAGAAAATAGTATTCCCACAGGAAAAGGTCTCATGTAAATTTCAGTAAATAATACAACCTTGAATTAACAATCATTTTAATGTCATTATACTATTACCAAGTCTATTCCTGTCCTGTGCCTATTACACAGCTTTTCACTAGCTGCAAATAGGTGTTACCTCTTTTATAAGCAATTTGTTGTCAAAAGTGCTATCAAACCTAGCTTAAAAAAATAATTAGCACCTACTGGTTTCAGTATTCTCAGTATCCGTTGGTCAGGTTTGGGAAAGGCACAGCAGCTTGATACATGGAACTTCCTACAAGCATGTATTTAAAATAAGCTTCATGAATTTTGGTTCATGAATACAACCACGTGATCGTGGTCATTGTTACACTATATCCTCCAAAACTAGTTTATACAACATAAATCATTGCAGCATAAGTCAACTCCTTACCAACTTTGCCCTTTTCAGCCTTTGCAGCAGTTTCTGACCAAGATGGTGTATCTGTAAGTAGGTGGCTCTGGGAATCACGCAACGGCTTTGCAGGAAACAGATGGTTCTCACTGTAGTGCCAATAAAAAGAACATTAGTGAACTGCAGTAATTTTTCATCATCTTACCACACATTACAAACGGTTTGTCATATGCAGTAATTTCCTTACCTTACTTTGCTTCTCGTCTGATGAATCACTACTTTTTTATCATTACCTACATTACACTGTAGTTGTCACAAATGCAAGCACAATCTAAAAAGCAACTCCCTACACAGGGATTTTTAATTTGACAGCTACTGTATATTAATACATGTACTTCAGCCCCAAATGCACTCTTGACATGATACACAGTGGAGAGAACATCTCCAGAATCTCTTTCCTAATGTAAACTACAGAATGCTGGGTTGAGATAAAACATCAGTAAACAGCTAGATGAAATGTCGTACGTCTTTAATGAAGAAAAGATCATCAATATGATTCCATTATCATTTCTTAGGCACATATTCAAGTCTACTATACTTATCACACTTTTCTTTACATAAATGTTTTGAAAAAGATGCAATATGACTTTATTTAAAGGAGCACATGCATACTTTTCACACTTTAAAGATGTCATGACCATTAAGGATAAGAATTAATAAAATATGTTCTATTATCAGCAGAAAGAACACTTAATATTCAGCTTCCTGCACTTTGGCACAAGTGCCATTAGGGATTCCCTTATCATGAGCAGCTTTCACCAGACAAGAAGCAGCAGGGGTTCTCCAAAAGCCATGCAAGGTAATGCATTTGTATGACAGGCAGACTGACTAACCATCTCCTATGTATGCAGGATAGAATGCTGCTGATACTGATTGTTAGGCAGGTGTGGAAAATTCAGGTCCTGGGATGCCACTGAACCGAGACAAAGTACATTGGGGAAAAACCCCACCCCACCTCATTTCCATAAATTTAAATATAAATCTGAGGACTACCTGATTTACACCATAACTGTTTAAAATCTGACTTGGATTTATTAAAAGGATACTCTTCATTTCCCTACCACTTTTAAGTATATTATACATCATTTTGTTTATGTGTGCACAGGAAAAATAAAATCAACTATTTGAAATGAGTAACAAAAAGCAGATTACTTTTTGGATGATGAATTAAGTCCACCAGGTGTGGAAGCTTGCTCAGGATCCTGATTAACAAGGCAAGTTGGAAAGGAGCAACCATCCCCTAAACTGAAAAATTCAGAATTAGTGTCATACATACAAAAAACTCTCAACTTTGAAGAATTTTTTTATTAAAGTATTGCTATATCTTATTTCAAAAAACTAATCATCCCCCAAAACTCTCTAGATCCTGATTATTCAACAGTTTAAACAAATAAAGCATTAGGAACAGTATACCTTGAAAACACAGGCAGCAACCAGTACTTCTTCTCATCACCAAACACCTGCCTTAGGTTTTTGCTGAAGCCCAAGCTAAAGCCATTCTTATCTGTTCTGTGACGAAATATGGGAGCTCTGAATACCTCTGAAAAGAAGAAGATTATTTAGACCTCTTTGCAAGTTAGCATGTTTCAGTCTCCCACCAGTATTTAGGCAATTGCCCTGCGGGTACATTCATCCAAGAGGAAAGGCTGTACCACCCAAACGACTGAGAGAGAGAGTGAGTGCACTCTCAGAAACCAAAGTCAGTGCTACACAGCCACTGTGCATATGGAGCAAGTCCAATGGCTGAGGAAGGGTGCAAGTGTCCTTCACTCTCCTCCCTCATCAAGGCAAGGAAGAGTGAGGAACTCACTTTTCAAGAAGACATGGTATGTCTATATGAAGATTTCAGCATGTGACTATACCACAGAGAGTGTTCAAGAAAGAAAAACCTAAACAAAGGGTTTATTACAGAAAAAGTAATGGAAAAGAAGAAAAAGTTAACCCACTTTAGTAGTAAGACTAGCTTTTAACACCCTGGGGTATGAAAATACCGTGTGTTTTTACCACTGCATAAAGAAACATCTTTGCTCGTAGACCCAGATTATTCCCCCTGGACATCCAACCTAAATTTCTGGAGAAGAGAGCTAAATATAGCTTCAAGCATAGCAAAGTGCCTGAAGCAGAATATTCATTCACTTTCCACCAAGTGACTGATAGCCATTTAATTGCCCTAACTGGCAAGCTGTGTCCTGATGTCCTGACAGTACAGCTCCCACAAACCATGTCAGAAGCATGCTGAGACTGTCCTTCTGCAGTCAAACCGTAGCTATGAACTGCTGGAAATGACCTTCCATATGCAGAGTGCATCACTTACAATGGGTTTTAAAGAAGGGGGACGGGAAAATGGGGGCACCCTTTTAGATGCCCATGTTATGCTAGGAAAAGAACTCCTAGGATGATTTAAGCACAGTCAAAGCTATCATGGCTTCATTACCAAAATTGCATTTTTAAGGCTTCACATATTGAGCAATTTCCCAAAGTAAAATCAGAAGAGACACCCAGATCTTTTTGAGTAACTTAAGTATGCAGGAAACATGTTATATTATCAGTATGGGATTCCATTTGTTTTGAAAACATGAAATGTTGAATTAGAAGTGTAATGTATTATGGTTACCTCTGAACAAATTATTTTGCACTAAAATTATAAAATGAGAGTTTATAAACAGAACACTAATTTATTTCCATTCAAATAAGCATCTTTAATAAAACTTTTCTTTACTTATACCTAAACAGAAATTAATACCAGTCAAAAATTGTTCCAAGTCAATGATTTGTTAGAATACTGCAAAAACTCAAAAATCCTAGAGGAAATCTTAAAGTAAACAAGCTTTCTTCCATTGATACAGATATCTATTCTCAAAGTTTTCCATTAATCACCAAAATCATCATTAATCATCATTAGCAAATCCAAAGAGAACTGGAAAATACAGGTCAATTCATTGGCCTACTTTAATTCAGCTTACGTCAACAGGAAAGCATTTAGATATTTAGAAATTTTAATGACTATATTTCAAATTGGCATTTTTACAGTCCAGCATATAATAGAGAAGAGGCACTTCAATCTTCTACACTTTCTTTTATTTATTAAGATTTGTCATCAGACACGTGTACACTCAGGTGGAGGGAAATCATGGTCTAGCACTGCTATTCGATGCAGTTATTTACACTGCCACACAGCAGAGGCACAGCACACCTTCTCTGAGGTTTTTAAAATTAATTCATAACACAGAGGCCTTTCTATGCATCTGTGGGAGACAGTTCTCACAACTGTGAAACTGCCTTTGGGATCTGCCCACTGCTCACTTAATACTAAATACAGAAGCACCGCCTGTTCTTCTGTCACGAGTCAGCTCTGACAGAACCTTGGTTCTGCAGGGGGCAAGGGTGGGAACAAAGAGCTGGAGCCACTGCCCTGACTGGGACACCATATGGGAGGACTCTGACCTGGGGCTGGGAATGCCAAACAAGAATCACGTGTGTGAGTGTGCAGTAGTCCCTCTAACATTTACTAGAAATTTATCTCGATTTTATTTTCATTTTTTTAGTTTATCCGGTTTCTGTCAAACTGTGGGTGGAAAGCAGTGAGAGGAAGAATGTACGTTCATTAATAACTTGGCCCTTTGGGGCAAGAGAGAAAGAGTCAGAATTTCCAGGGAGCAGCAGAACTTGGGAGTCTTCTAACCAAGATCCAAGGAACCTGTATAGAATTGCCCACTTCTTCCATTACCCCCATGCATCTAGGACACATTTATTATTTATTTTTTGCTGTCAAACACAGAAGCATTAAATCTACTTACCTAATGTAGATTTATTCTTGCTGACAAGCCAACAGTGATACCCAAAGAGAGAAGACAAACTGACAGAAAACATAGCTGCAGCAAAGAATAAAAACATGATGTGGAACTTGGCCTGAGTATCAGGAAGGCCATTCTAAAAATTAAAAAAAATATGCCATTAGAATTGGGGAAATAGCTGTTTAATATGATTATTAATAATCCTCTATTCAGCCAAATCAAATTCAGCACACAGACAAATACACCACACAACAAGAATATAAATAAATGGATTATATACCTTCTATGTACAGAGAACCATGCAATTAGGTTGGTGACATCTAAGTTAAAGAAACAGGCCCTTTCTTGGGAAACTATGAATACTGAAAGCAAGAACCTGAAATTTAGATCTGAACTTTGAAGTGTCTTTTAGAGAGGAATAATTTGTCTTTACAAAAATTGTGTCATTTAATTAGCCTTTTCAAAATAATGAAGCAGTAAGTGAAATTTAATATAATATAATATAATAAAGAGAAAAAAATGAAGGCTGTGATTTATTAAATCTTTTGTGCTTTTGTACATGATATTAGGAGATATTAGTTTACGATGTAATGCCTTGGAATCGCAAAATGCCTTGGCATGAAAGGGACCTTAAAGACCATCTAGTTCCCAGCCCCTGTTCCATGGGCAGGGACATCTTCCACTAAACCAGGTTGCTCAAAGCCCCATCCAGCCTGGCCCGGAACACTTACAGGAATGGGGAATTGGTAACTTCTCTGAGCAACCCATTCCAGTACCTCACCAGTAAAGAATTTCTTCCTAATGCCTGATCAATATCTGCCCTCTTTCAGTTTAAAGCCATTTCCCTTTGTACTATCACTGCATGTCCTTGTAAAAATGTCCA
This sequence comes from Struthidea cinerea, assembly GCA_013397865.1. Lineage (NCBI taxonomy): Eukaryota > Metazoa > Chordata > Aves > Passeriformes > Corcoracidae > Struthidea > Struthidea cinerea. Next base: position 102,410 of record VZTI01000219.1, read on the forward strand.
TCTCTAGCTTTTTTGTAGGCCCATTTAGAATCTTACACTTCTTGCGCAGCAGTAACTTCACGCGCTCAAAGACAGTATGTAGTTTGGGGTACTTACTGTCCAAAACTTGATAAAGTACTGCAAATCTGTTGCAGCAATGAAAAGGCAATACAGTAGCGAGTAAGCCAAGAAGAGAAGAAAAAATTTGTAATTGGAGAATCCTACACAGTTGTTCACCCTGATAAAAACAACAACAAAAAGAAACCCTCATAAAAATGAAATGTCATGAAAGTTTTCTTTGCTTTCATCCAATTTAAATTAAACTTATTTACTCTAAAAATGTTTGTACCAGCATGCAAATCAAGTTTTGCTTCCTATCTCGGCTGCCTCAAGCTACTGGAATGGATGTAGCTTCAATTCTCAAATTAATGTAGTAACCAAACACCACTACCACCACAAAAAAGCCCAAAGAACTTTACCAGGTAACACCGCTTTCAACAGCTTACTGAAATTAAATTTTCACTTATGGTATGAAATTTGTTCTCCACACATCTGATGTGAATGTGATTGCAGCTAGCTATATTTTTAGTTTGCAGGTAAGTATCCATATTATACCATTAGACATACTGCATGTCAGCTGGGACAGTAACAAGCCAAGAACTGAAACGTGACTGAATTTTGTGAGAATAAAAGCAGTCTCATTTAATCCAGATCCTCCTTCATTAATCACATGATATACTTAAAACTTCCCATACTACAAAACTTCTTAGTAAGATTCTCAAATGTAAGAGCATTCATAGGAGATTCGTAAAAATATCCACATTTACATAAAATAATGATAGAAATGCTACTCTTGAACACAAAACATTCCATATCAGTGACAAAATGTCAGGAAGGAAATAAGACATTAGAAACACATCTAAATGTTAAAATAAATCTCATTTTATCATTTTCACTTACGGGCTTTAAGATCACCTGTCTCCCATTTGTAAAGGTTTTATACATGATAATGAGCAACTAGTACACACTATGATGATGAGGGTGCATTTAGTACCACAAGCTTCCCATTAGAGACAACATATTAAGTATTATGAATTTTAGAGCTCTATTAAACATATAATGATATTACACCCACCAAATGAAAAAAATATTGGAGTGCTCCCCGTGGGCAGTTTATTGGTAAACTGCTTCATCTTTTATTTGGCTGCATTGAGAGGCTAATCAAAGTTATCTTTGTGCTAACTTTGACAGAACTCTTCATATGAGTTTAAAAAAACCTAACTGGCACTGCTGTCAGAAAGATCAGCCAATTAACAGAAGACTACATCCATAAGGATACTTGTATACTGAAAAATAATTCTCGAAAAAAAAGAAAAAAACCAATGTGTGGTGAGGCTCAACTTTAGCTTCCAGAAGCGCAGGAGAAGCTACCACAACTATTCTCTTCTTTAGGGAGATGGTGATGCTAATGGCAGGAGACATGCTAATCAGGTAAGGGTAAAATCTTAAAATAGCAAAGAAAATTTCACTGTACATTACTGTTACACATTCTCAGAGTGGGTGGCGAGTTGGGTCACTTTGTTCTAAGTTTTGTTTAGACAAAACATAACACCTTGACTAAACATTAAACTTAGAACTGTCATTTACACATGCAGCAATAGCTAAGCATTTGCTTAACTACAGTTAAGGACTCGCAACAGATTGTTCTAGTTAAAGAAAAAAAGATATATTTGTAAGCTCATCATTATTCTTATCAAAAAGTAAATATAACATTCTCCACAGTGAAGTGGATTTTTTAATTAAATATGTCAAAGTAAGCAATTCCATGATAAACTGCAAGCAATTCAGGTTCAAGTTTTCTACGATAATCCTACTTTCCTTTCATGATATTTATTTTTGGACTGTTCTTACTTAAAACACAGTTTGATGTGAGAAAAGAAATACCAAGTGAAATGTTATTCCCCGAAGATGAAGTTTCTTGAATCAAAGATTTATTTCTAACTGTTCTTTTACACTATGGCATGTGGTACACATGTCAAAATGAACTTGCACAAATTACTACGCTCCCCTCAATTTTGACAAGGCCCCACACTGCAGAGGTCTTACTGGAAAAGAATAGTTCAGCAGAAGATTGAAGAGAAAGTAAACACCAAGGTTTTGTAATTGTACTGTTTGAGCATGTAGCATCAAATCTTAAACCCCAAGAATGGTGGTTAGATTTGAAGTGTAACATTTCTGAGAAAGAGTTAAACTGATAAATACACCAACAACTGACTAAATAGTGGTATGTTATTGCAGTGAAACATTCATACAATCAGAACAGTCCAGAATAACAATTTGGATTACAGCTAACATTTTAAACGCTACATTTTCAAGTACGAAAAAGAATATACATCATTCCTGTCTGAAGGGTTAGTCTACTGAAAATGCCAGGCAAAGAAATAATTTACAAGGCACTAAAGGTGATGCAACTCAGTTAACAAAAAGCATCACAGAATCCGGGAGATGCTAACTATTTGGATTACTCAAAAGATAAAGGAGAGATGTTTCAAATTATTCCTAAGGTGTTCCTAAATGCAGCTTGTTAGTACTAAGAGCGTTATATAAAAACGATATTTTTGGTGATGCCTCAAGCCATTGGATTCCCACCTGCAGCTCCATCTGTAAATAGTGAGCAGCAGCAGCACTAGAAATCACTAATGCATCACTTAAACATTTTAGAGTAGTTAGTGGGCAGTTAGCATTAAATATTTCCGTTCATCACAGCACTTCCATTAGCGCAGGAGTGACACCCAAATTAAAGCCTCCCAGAGAGCAGAAGACAGCTGACTTGGGGCTAGGACATGACAACATCTTATTACCTCTGCCTTCCAAATGCTTCATCTTACTTTCCATAGGTTATTTTTACCCATCCTCTCTCCAGAAATCCTTCTCCTAGCAGAATATTAAATTAGAGATAACTCTCATTGCTGTTTCCCTGCTCTCCCTAAGCATCATGTGAGTTCTTTCCCCCTTCCTTCCCACCCAAGTTGTTCCCACCAAAAAATCCCAACATGAAAAGCAAAGCAGAACCTAATGACATTCAGAGAGGCAAAAACCCATCCATTATACTGAATTGCACCCTTACTTCTGCTGGCAAGACAGCCATAGATTTCCCTAAGAACCTTTGAACATGGGTCTTTACAGGAAACTATAAAGCTTGTTTAGCACCTCTGCAGTATTTCAAAACTCTTTCATCTCTTCCACACAGTTCTTTCTTTTAGGGTAAGCAAGGAACAGTAAACATCTGCTCAAATTAGGAAAAAACACACAATACCTCTTTTTCTAGTGCATTTCTGTTACTTGGAGTACAAAAGGAACACCTCTCAATACAGAAGCATTACACATCTTTTAATTACCTTCCCCATTTGTATTTTTGTTTTTTGCACCCATTGCTTATTAGATTAAAAGCAATGAGCAACGTAAATACTCTCTCAAACTGGGTAAGTTTATGTTGTTAGATTGAGTGTAAACGTGTATAGTAAGCAAATGCTACTGAGAGGAAAACTGTTTTTCTAGAAGTTTCTGCCCAAGTGAAGTAACACTTCACTGTCCCTTTACACAAAACCTAAGTGCTGTCTGTGATTTGTTATTTGATACAATGGATTTTTTCTGAAATTGAGGCTTACATTAAGGACATTTTCATGTAAATGTCTTAAGACAGAAAAACTCAAAAAATCCCAAAGAGACCATAAAGCTTATAAGAAGTGTTTATAATACTGAATATTAACAGTCACATGGAGACTTTTCACTGATATTTTGTCAGGAATAGCCTGGCAGCTGTTTTTCTTAGCGCTTTCGACAAGGCAGCTATTAGAAAGCTGAAAAAACCACCTTTTTTGTTGTAAGGAATTTGTTTCACATTCAATGGTTTTACCTTTTTGCTTTGTTGTGGGTTTGTTTGGTTGTTGTTGTTTGCGTTTTTTTTTAAGAAGCACACTACTAACAGTGAACATCATCAATTTTTAGATGATGATTAATCCTACAGCAAAAAAGCTCTATCCTACAGTGGTAACTATTTCTTTCAATCGTATCGACCAGATAGATGCAAAATAAGACAGGATTCCTAAAATCAAATTGCATTATGGCAGATACCGTAGTCAGGACAAAGAGAAACAAGGGGAGCCCAGCACCCCTTCCTGCCCCAGGACAGAGCCTCCTCTCTCCTAGAATTTGACATAAGAAAGTGTCAAAACAACTGCTTAGAACCATCTACCACTCAGTTTGTCCAAAACAGGAGATTCTTCTTTTCCGATCATTTTATATGGTGAAGAACTGCCATGTACCACTCAATCCTCTACACTTGGACCTTACTAAGCAATTATCTTTAATTATTTCTGTGAGATACACCTGCCAAACTGACATAAAATAATTATACATCCTGTCTATCCACTGGTTCCAAGGGCTGCTAAGAAAAGACAGGAGAACAAAATCACTGTGCAGGCTGACATGGCAGCAAAAGGAGGGAGGGTGGGAGGGAGAGGGGAGAAAGAACGAAAGAAAACAAAGAATGGGTTTTATGGGTATAAAACTAAAAGTGCTAACTTGGTCTGTCCAGGAAGCCCACTCCAGCTGTCCTGGGAACTTCAATAAAAGGAACCAGGCACAGCCTTGCCCTTTCATTTTAAACCTTTCATCCTTCAATGTAACTAAGACACAGTACTACTCAAACTCTATGAAGAAAAGATGCAATTCTTAAAAGAAGTTCTCACTTATCAGAAGTGTACTTCATCCATACTTGAAAAAACATAAAGAGGTACCTAACTTAAAGGTCCAAGGAAAATGATATTTGAATTTCTTTCCATATGTCACAACTAGGAAAAGAGGAAGTACAGTAAATAACTCCAACAGTTCTGCAAGACCAGTAACCTCACATAAGCATCTAACTCTAGGAAAACTGAAGCATCATCTTCACAGCAGGCCCCACAACAGTGTATTTTACCAAATGAGAACGTAAGAAAAGGAAACCAAAAGTACACTCACCAAGGGCAGTGATGATCCATTTTCAAAATGCATCTTTAAAAAATCCCGGCAGAATTCCAAGCATTGCAAAAGACAAAAGAAAGGAAAATAATCAGAAGCACAGTTACATGCCAGATTTAAATTATTTACATACAGATTAAGAATCACCCATATTTACTATGTGTTATGTAATCTATTTAATAAATACATCTATTTAAATTGACATAATACAGTTTACCTACAAGGGAACGGCAGATAAGCCAAACTCAAAGCACTTGATATGTCAAGAACTTAATGATTTAAGAAAATGCAGTTTATAGGACTTGGTCAACTATAGCATTTGGTGCTCAATCTGAACAGGTTTTTCAACTACTGTTTATTTTCTGGCAGAGCCTTAAAAACTGGGCTAATTCAATTACTATGTACTTAGTCATACAACTAAATATATTTCCAAGAACATGTTCTGTTTTTAAAGAAATATACACATCTTTTTATGCATATAGACAAGGATTTAAGAGCTTACCTTGTATGAAAGATCCCAAACACTTTTGCAATTAATCACTTTCCATTAATAAAATATTCACAAGAAAATCAGACATGATTGAAACAAGCAAATTTTGGTAAGGTAAGGACAACATAAAGGTATTCTACATAATACGTTGACTAATTGCATTGTGCAAATTTCACTCACATTTTGTAGGATAATAAGTCACTCTTTTTCTTCACTAGAAACATGTGACTGTGTTCCTATCTGACACTGCAACCACCATTCCATACAACACAACCAAGATGCTCTTCCTGCCTCAAATCTGTTTCTCTTTCAGTGCCTCTGCTGCTTTGCTGGACAAAACAGAATGCCTTCTCCACCTCACAATCATGTTGGAATGTTTGGTCAGCTGAAGAGTATTTGGAACAGCCTTAAAGCTAAGAATAAATGACCCTCTGAAGAAGTATCTTCTCTCAAAGTTAGAAATTTAAAGCACTGGGGGCCAGAGTGAAGAAACACATCCAAGCTAACAGGAGAAAGGTCAGAGGGAACAGCCGAAAGAAAGATTAAATTAGAAAGCAATCAGACTTCTGGAGAGCATGGATATGAACTTCCTTTTGTGTCAGACAAACAAAAACTTAGTTTTATGGCTTCAGTTAGAAATGGGAGAATGCTTGGGTGTTTCTTTCTTTAAACAAAAGTAACCTGCAAGTTATCTGGTAAAAAATAGGATATTAAGTTTATTACCTCAGGTAAGATGTAAGTGACATCATGATTAGATTGAAATGGGTAGTGATGTTTATTCAGATTCTAACAAAAGAAGCAAATTTTTGTTTACCAGCTATTTTTGGTTACATTCTTAAGGAAAATTCTTTATTAATATTTATAATTTTTAACCATTATGTAAAGAATGTGTAAGACCATGTAATCCATGCTGGCATCAAGGAAGTCATCAAATGAATTAGACTAAGTTATAGACTTCCTTAGAAATAAGTAAATGAAAACTAAATCTCAAAAAAAGAAACTCTAAGGGGGAAAAAGTGTATCTACCAAAGTATTAAGCCTGAAAAATCTACTCATAAAAAAATAAAAGCTTCTGTGCTAAGAAAGGAAAATTGATTAAGTCAGAAAACCACTTATTTTAAAAATGTTCTTACTTGTCGCATACTGAACAGTGATGGCAACGATCTGGTTTTACAAGATGGCATCTGTCACAGTATCTGATTGCTAAAGAAAAAAGTTCCAAGATTAAATTTCAATGTACAGTTACACATTTTGATTTCTGAAGTCTGTGCAAAAGTAAGTATTATCAGCTCACCCCAGCAAAACCCCCAGGAAAACATTTCAGCATGATCAGAAGCAGTTGTAAATAAAGAAGCATTCTTCAACGACTTGCAATGCTGAATCCATCAGAGTGTATCCAAAAAGCTCAGTTTTTGCAATCTCTGCTAATCATACTAACCAGGTTTTTTTTTTCCCCCCAAGCCCTTCAGCTCTGCGAAACAACCAATCAACCAACAAAACCCACAAAACCCTCACTAGACTGGAAAAACTTTAAAGACTGTTCAACAATATAGCTATTTTAAGCTATTATTCTAACAGCTTTAATTTATTATGTGAGATTATCTCTAGGATTTGCTTAGCTAGCCAGCATTCAAAAACTGACAATATGACTAGGGTTAGATTAACTCTTTGTTTGGAAGATCTTTTGCTCTTGCAACTGAACAACCAACAAGTAAAACAGTAACAATTTCTTACTGTGATCTATAGAAATTCTGGTTTTATTATTATTTTTTAACTTCTGATAAAAGAAATCTATGCAGTTCATGACTGCTACAGCCTCTTCTGCAGCTGGTTACTATTACAAGCTATTTGTTAATATCAATTTGAAAACTACCAACAAGGCATTGACAATCCACTTTAAAATCCTAAATTCATGCTGAAATTTACTTCCCAACAATCTTTATACACTGAATAAATGTAGCTGCACAAAGCTAAATTAAAGATAAGTTTTTGAGTCACTTGGTTATTTTATGAAGTATGAGAAACACTTCTTCCCTTCAATCCAAACCCTTGAAAACTTTTTAAAATTTGTTTAGGTAGTACATCAAGACACCTGCCTTTGTTAGTCTCCTGAACACCTATTTACCTCCAGACATTGTCCGTGTATAGATAGGAAGATCCTTGGCTGCCCGTCTTAAGACTTCTTGCTGGGATTCACCTCTAGGCTCCCTCTCTAGGGACTCCTTGTCTGAATATGATAGATGAAACTGGAATAATTTTTAAAATCAAAGAAATATTAGCAAATTCCAAGTTAAATACATAACTGTAGATGTGTAATGAGGAATAAATACTCATTATATAAAGACAGATTAGCAACATGTACAGGGTATTACAGCAAATAACCCAGTGTTCCCACAACAACTAATTTATTTTACGGTAACTGAAGGCAGAATTAAAAATACTTCTGATTTGGTACTGATGCAATGCTGAATGCTTCCAGAAGTCTTAAGCAACATTCTTCAAGAGAAGGATCAAGAGCTTATCATTCCCCTGAAAGGTCAGTTAACTTACTTCTGTAATGCCAGACATTGACTAGTGAATATAACCTAGGGGTGTCAGTGTTTAACTGAAAGAAAATACACTACTAGTAATAGCAGAAAAGACAGCTTTATATCTCTTCTGGTGTCTGGCATTTTCCCTTTTATCCTTTGTCACTGCTGTTCTCTTCATGCAGGTGTTAGGATGTATTTTTACTTTAGAGACTGGCCGAGAGAAGGAAGAGATGGGTGTCCTGTATGGCAAAATAACCATTTCTTGATTAACTTCCTGAGTAAAATGCCAGCTTCTGTCACTGCCCAAAACAATAACAAACATGGTTCTAGCAAGTGCTGAAAAGGTAAAAATTACTGAAAGAGATGCTTAGTATACATGAAGAAGTACAAATTCCTCAAAACTCTAAAGTCCTCTGCTACAGCTTTGTCACTGTAGCTTCTAGAAACAGGCAGAAGTCTTTGGTATCTCCATCAGAGAAAGATGATACAAAATCACCTTTGAAAAGAAATCCACATTTGGAAGGAAGAGCTGTCTCTAGCCTGTGCCAGAAACAGAAGCCCTCTGCACAGCATTTACGTCTGACAGGAAGGCTAGTCATTACAATAATATTGATTTTTTTCCTAAATGAAGGGGATGCATGTAAAAATAAAAAAGCAGACAGAAACAAGCAGTTAGGAGCCTATTCTCACTTCCACAGAGAAGGCACCACTCCACCCTTCCTGACAAAGCTCACCGTCTTCCAGCTGAAGCTGGATATTCACTGTTTAGCCTAAGTTTCTCATGTCACCTTTTTTTTCCCTTGCAAGAACACACTCTTACCAACACCTGAGTTAATTTATATTGGGATACATATGATTTCTCACTGCAGAAACTTAGCTCAGATTACTTTTTTTTTAAATGCTCGTTTGATGTAAACAGAGCTACTGTTCCATCTTTTTTTACTGCTCCTCAGAGTAGTCCAACATCTAAAACCTTCGTGCCTGGAAAACCATTTTCACTCCCATCTTCATGCAGTGCTTGTACAAAGCTGGTATGCACAAGTACAGAATGGCACACACTACAGTAAAGTCCCTCAAAATCTACTTCACGTGTAAAAGTTTGAAATAAGCTTAAAAAGAAAGCTGTGTGGTTTGCACCAGCTGCAGTATTCATGAAAACAAAATGCAAAAGTTTTATCTCTTTATCAGTCTTCAAACGAGTATTTGCTAGTTCAGTCCACTTGAACATAGATCTTTTTCTATTTATAGACTTCATCTTATAAAATGGAAGCCAAGCAGTAATTTAACATTACAAAATACCCAAATTAAATTTTTAAAATACTGCTCTAGTAAAATAGGAAAAAGACATGGAACAACAAAGATGTCACTTACTGCCAGCAACACTGTGTGAATTCAAAGAACACAGGAACACCACACACTGCTTTCTATTACTCACCTTCAATACTTCTCCTACCCCATTTGAAGCTCTCCAGTAGCATTGTATGACAGCTTTGGAATTGTACTATAATCAGCAGTATTTGTCAAAATGCTTCTATTGGCATCAGCCCAATGATTTGAAAGCCCTTCTAATTATCACTACAGTCACCATATACATGCATACATTTTGCTATGTAATTACCAAATAAAACAGGTTTTTAATTTATTTTGCAGGCTGTAGTAAAGACTGCAGTGTGAACTCCAGTGAAAATGGCAATTAGTTTGAATTATCTACTTGCTTTCATAATTATGCATCTTAATGGCGAATGAAAACTATTCGGAAAGAACCTCTGCACAACAGACAGTAGAAATCACAAGCTATTCATTTTAGGTTGACATGGTACTCAGAGCAGCTAGAGTTGACTCCATGCCAAAGTAAGTGTTTGCTTTGTGGGTATTTCCAGCTACAGAGCAGCCATAGCATGATTCCTTCCGACCTCAGAGGTTGTGTGACACAGCACCTCCTGAAGACTCAGGGGTTTCTGTACGAAGACAGAATGGAAGAGGCCAAAAAGTTGTGCTAGCTGTAAACAGCTGCATGGGCAAATTTCCATCGGGGCCACTGATGGAAAACCTCTGCAGACCTCTTTATTCACGTGGCTGTTCTTTACTAGCTCCATTCCTGCTTAGCCAGCTGTGGCTTCCCACCATCAACTTATCTAATGTGCACTCCTACCACAATCCACAAGTTCCTTCATACCAAAACAGATGGGGAAGAAGCTTTAATTCAGAGGACAACAGACAGATGCTGACAGGAAGTGCAAGTCTTAAACACAGGGAAATAAATTTTTGCCCACATAAAAGTCTGATATTCCCATGGCAAAGATTTAGGCTGCTAGTTCAAATAACTCATATTTTTCAAGTGGACAGGATTTTTTCTTCTACCATAAATATCTCAATTTAAAATCTCTATTTAAAAAAAAAACCTTTAAAACTTAGAGAAAGTGGTTTTTTTTTTTTTTTGTCTTGGTCAGTCCACTGATTGCAATCTGATTCCTACTAAGAAGCCGTAACTGCCATCTGTGTTTTTCTACACAGTGTAAACTACATGAGATCAGAGACTAAGTTATTCAAACACTACAAAATCAGGCATTTGGCTAAGCTGTTTCATAAACAAAAGTTAAGTTTATCTTACTTCTTTTGAAGGATTCATTGGTAGCGTAAAGATTGTTTTCCAATATGACCAGACGAACAGCATGAAAAATATGTGGTAAGCAACCAGGCACACAACTAAAATCAGAAGGGAACAGAATTAATACAAACAGACCAGTGATATTGGAGTACTTACAAACAGTGCCTGTAGGCATCACAGATAGTACTCTAACAGATGTAAATACAGAAGCTCTGGAAAAGCTTTGCAACAAAAATACTGCACTGCAATTTTATGTAAGACAAATACAAACTGTGTGGGCAAAGTCATGATACAGTCTACATAGATTACAGAAGTTTGAGGAAAATGATTAATAGCCTACTTAAGCCCCATAATTATTTAGCGAATAGTCTCCCTTACACATTTGTTAAATCCTAATTAACTGATGCATCTCTGCCTTCTAGCTTTATAAACCATGTAGGGAGACTGCCAGCCATGCAAACCCCCACTTTGCCTCCCCCCAGCAAAAGCCCCAACCCCCACAGGAAGTAAAGGCATCTCAACAATGACAAGTGTGAGGGGAGCCTTGGGGTGAATATGCACATGATACCTGAGCAGTAACCATATCCAGTTAATTTGTTTTCCTAGACTTTAGGAGGCAGGACAGTTGGGTCGTTTTTAAAACCTGCAGTCCTTTAAATTCAAATGTTCATTCACTACTTTATATTCTTCAAAGCCAGTCGACATTTATTCTTATGTTTTTTAATATAAGAGAATCAACATTTACCATGCTGAGTTGTTTTACTACAGTACAGAAGGCAACAGTAACTTTTCCAAAGAGTCTGCCACAGGTTGATAGGTATTTCCATTTAAAAGCTCTCACTCTAGTAAGCAATTCACTACAGCAAATAACAAATCATAAACTCATATCCCCTGATTAACTTACTCTAATGACAAGAAAAGAGTATTCTTTTACACATTCATAAGATCATCAAAAAATGTCATAATGGGAAACCTGTGTACTTTCACTACATTGTCCAAAATATTGCCCTTGTATGGTTAGCTCCTGGGGCCTTTTTATATGTAATATTATTCAGTGCTAGAGAATTTTTTATAACACATGCACGACGGTGCATATAAATGCAGGAACAGTTGTCCAGTATGTTCTTACTTTTTGTGATTTTGCCTCAAAAGTAATACTGAATAAATACTTTTGGTGTTGAAGTTTGTTTATTCAAAAAGCAGCAACATTGCAAATATTTACTCATTCATGAAGCAGTTAAAAATAATAAACAAAAGCTAACAGAATCTGAGGAGCGACTCTGTACGAAGCTTTTGAAATGATAGGGGCAAAGAGTCATAAGCCATGTCTATAAATTGAAAGAAAAATCTCATCAGCATAAATAAGTGATAGAACTGGACTCCACACAAAGCACAATACACTAAATCACCGTCTTGTCATTGCACAAGCATCTGGACAGGAACAGTCCACACTTTTATCAGAACCTTTCTACTAACTCTAAAAGAACTTGATTTACTCAAAAGAAATCAGTATTTTTTTTAAACAACAGTGTATTCATGGCATATACTGAGAGCAAAGTAGGACAAGTCACCTCAGTTCTGTACATGATGCACTTACTGATCTGCACTAAGTATTTTATTGTTGCAAAAAAAACCCCCAGTAACTGACAGACAAGAAAATTGTTCACATATTAAAAAAACCCCAAAACCTAATGCCTCAAGACGTTATCCAAAGTTTTCCCTTTGAAGTCTGAACAACACTTGAGCTCATCTTGTTTGATCTTGAACCTCACTTCCCCAGCCTGGCCCAGGTCCTGACTGGTCACTCCTCCCAGGTTACCTACCCACCAGTTTCCCCGCACTGTGATGGAGACCCCGGGCTACCCAGCTGCTCCACCGGGCCTTTGGCTGTTGAAAGTCCAACCTAAGAACTTTGTTTCCCTTGAGACAATAAAAGAAGAGCTGTCTGCTGCTCCCTGGCAGAAATCCTTCTATTTTACACGTTTTCTGGAAAAAAACCCAAAACTAACCAACCAAAAAAACCGCAACTCAACCAAACAAAACAAATCCCAACCCAAATGGTGTATCACTTGCTTGAAGACAACCCTTTTACAGCTAGCTAGCACAGCTACACTTGCCTGGAAGTCTGAGGCAACCTGTTGTACAGCTGAGCCCCATTTGCCCAGTTTTCACTGCTGAAAAATCTTAGGGCAGAAGTACAGCCAGGGTAAGTTTCTTCTGACTGGCTGAAGCCCACCAAGGCTTTGAGTGAAAATAAGGAAATTTTATGTTCCCCAATACATTTTGCTGATAATTTTAAAGTGTTTTGTGAGCAGTGCCTATAAACTCACTTTTTTCCCCTCCCACAGACTATGGAGCAGCAAGAAACAAAATCGAAGTCTGCAGATAACACTTATACACTCATATGGGGGATGAGATCACTGAACTGAAAAAAAGTTTTTCAAGCAAATGTTTCTTAATTGACAAACATGCTTTCTAAGTGAGGGAGTTGCCAATGATTTAATAAAATCTGCTGGAATTACAAAAACATAAAAAGCTCTTCCTCCAAAAGCTCTGCAGCCCCACACTTTACACTTCCATGCTGCAGTATTAAAATAGCATCTGGACAAACAATCTAAACATGCTACAGCCTCAGGGTAGGAACTGCAGTGACTGCTAACTAGGCAGTTTTATTATATTCTGATGAGGCTACATAGCTGAAGGATTGTTTCTTTAAATACATTAAAAAGAAAATGCAGGATAAAATCACCTCCCATTTAAGTATGTTGCATCTGCACAAATACACGGCTCATCTCTAGAAGTCCTGCTTTTACAACAGCTTTCTGTATTATGAATAAATTTTTTTAAAACCACAATATAAGGATTGTTTTAGGTGACACATCAGAAAGCCAGTGAGAAGAGTAAAAAAACTCTAATTTTTCTCATCTCTATTTGTAATGGCTAAAGCAATATTCAGGAACAGCAGGATAACAAAAGGAGCTAAGGAACAGAAAAAATACAAATCCAACTGTTTTAAGCTAGAGTGTTTCTCAATTCTACTAGTAAGCTACTGTTCTACTCTGATATATGAATTACATCTATAAACATCTAATAAAAATCTTACCTTTTTCTCCAATATTTGTCATTGTCACTAAAAAAAGAAAAAAGGAAATAATAAAAATTAATGTTTAAATAGAAAATAATGTAACTCAGTATTTAATTTTTTTTTTCAACCAAAGATGGAAGAGTAATCATCAAACAATACACGTTTAAGGTCACACACTATCAAGCTTTTATGCGGCCTACATTTATCACAAGAATAGGTACACAATATCAATTGCTTATAAGGTTTTTTGGCTCCTCTTCCCAGGCTCATTTCCTGAGAACTAGGATCTCCATCTATCTGAAGCTGCCAAAGTTTAATCCAAGAAAAGCCATCTCTGAAGAGCAGTTATTTCTTTTAACTGTGGTTGTACAGGCTTCACTCTTTATGTTCTGCTCTTGAAGAGGAGGTATCAGACTCCAGAACTGTTTTTGCCAGCAATACTTGGTGATACCTTGTATTTCCACAGCATAAAACCTGAAAGTAGACTAAAGTTGCATTTCCTTTAAGAAATTGCCTGCGGATTACAAGATTTAGGGATAATAAGAGAGTGAGAAAGGGCAAGTATGTCAGGCATGGAGGGGAGCACACAGGTATCACAGATCACTGACTGAATCTTCCACTCTTGGTCACATTATTTAAAAGTAAACATCCCGTAACAGGTATCTCAGAGAGATCAAAAACTCCTGAGTGATCAAAACCTCTTTTCACCCAAACCACCACAGATTTATCCATCCCAGTTAAGCATTCTACAAGCTGTGATACACTGGTGGCTACAACAGGACAGTAGATATACAGAACTCTCATCCACTCTTGTTTTCCTAATAAAAATGATTGCACAAGGCTGGTCTTCAAGCAGCAGGCACAAGGCATCTCCTATGGAAAAGCCTAACAGCCATGCCATCTGACCAATGGATTACACCTAGGCTTGGTGATTGAGTTAAAGTCAGTATTTAAACATCTTGCATATTGCAAGGGTGTACCATAGGACCAGTGCTGCTCAACACCTTAACTAATGCTCTGGAAGAGTGAACACTTATCAAGTTTGCAGATGACACCACCCTGGGGACAGCAGCTGGTATGTGCAGGACTTCCATCCAGAGGGACCACGACAGGCTGGGGGAATGAACCAATGGGGCCCTTAGGAAATTCCGTGAGGGCAAAGTCCTGCATCTGTAGAGAAGCAAGCCCCTGCAATGACACAGCCTGGGGACTGCTGGGCTGGAGTAGCTCTCTGGAAGAAGCCATGGAGTTGCTGGTGGGCAGCAGAAAGGGCCACCAGCCATATGGGCCCCACCAGCAGGGGCATGGCTGGTCAGTCAAGGGCAGGGTTTATCCCCCTCTCAGCAGCATTCATCAGACCACATCCAGAACGCTGCGGGGCTTTGAGCCCCCCAGTACAACAAAGAGACAAGTCCAGGGGGAAGCGATGAAGCTGGCAAGGACTCATCCTCTAAAGAGAGGCTGCCAGGGCTTGCCAGCCAGGGCTTGCCAGCCTGGAGAAGACATGGTTTTGGGAGGGCCTCACAGGACCTCTGGGGAGGCACTGAGGAGCTGGGCTCTTCCTACTGGCGCAGGGTGGGATGACAAGAGCCAGTAGGTGTAAGTTGAAATGAAAGGATCAGAATTGATACAAGGAAAGACATTTCCACCATGAGAATCATCCACCAGTGGAGGAAGCTGTCCAGACATGTTGCACAGCCTCTACCACTGAAGTTTTTCAAGACTCAAGCCTGGTGTGACCTCACACCTTGTGCTGCTTTGATTAGGAGGTTGGGCTAGATGAGCTGAGGTCCTCTCAAACATGAATTATTCCACAATTCTGTAATTATAAAATAGGTCTATTAAAATGGAGGTTTGAATATAGCTCTACCAAAACAAGCATCTACCTTACCTGAGGGAAAACAGTAAGCAACCATGTTTATAAAGCTCCTCAAAAAAATCAGAAAGACAACACAGAAGTTGCATAAGCCACTATAAAGTAAACTATATTATGCCCTCAGTTTTCTGAAATCTTTAGAATTTGGTAAGCTGAATATCCATCTAGACAACTGCTACAGAGAAGCTGAGGGGACATGTATACACATTTGACTCTGAGGAGCAGACATGCTCCCCTACCATAATGTAAAAGAACTGTAAAATTGTAAGAAAACAGTCATCCACCAGGTGATTGTTTACAAAACAAAAGAGATCTTCAGAGCTGATGTGTAATTTAAGTGACGGAGTTCTCAGATTAAGACAAATTAGCTACTAGTCATATTCTGATTTTCTTTCTCCACTTGGAATGGTCAGCAAAGTGTGCACAAATTTTGCCAGTCTTCTTGAAGTAACTACTCTCTGCTAATTAAAAAGCCACAGCCAAGCATATATTGCAGAATCATCAGTTTCAAAACAAAATCTACTTCACCAGCCTTCACAACGATTTGTGGTGTTTTTCTCTCCTTACAAGGGAATGGCATAGAACGTTGCTATGAAAGCAACTGTAATCTTTTTTTCCACCCCTATCTTTGGATAAAATGCATTTACTAATCTGTCTGAGACTTCTAAATTTTCCACAATGCCTATAACTAAAGGACAGACAAATCCAAATTTAGTAATTTCTACCAGACAGCAAACCTAAAGCTTGGCAAAATTTCTGTCCACCTCCAGAAGGAAATGCACTCCTCAGAGTCTACACCTGCTCAGAGGACTGTCTTCTCAGCTTTTGCAGTATCTAGCTTGGGAGTCAAACACTCCTGACAGTCAGGACCACGAAGGCTAAAACACAAGTGCCCGGAGATGTCCAGTTAATCCCAGGAGGGTGAGAACATGTTTTAGGGGTTTTATGATACATATCTTGTCATTTTAATTTCTTTTGCCAACAAATATAAATCAAAAGTTATTTCATACACTCCTGAGTTGCAACCACTGTAAGAGACCAAAGCAGAGGGAGCGGGGCAAGGCTGAAAAGAGATGCCAGTACCTTCAATCTTACCATCATTTTTCTTCACACATATTGCAACTGGTGTTTACAAGGAGCCTGGCTGCACTGCCCAGCAAGCATTCCCGCACACAGTGACACAAAGGAACATGCAAGATATCCAATAACCTGCATGAAGCGAAGTACCAGTCCTTCTGCTTATGCCTTTTTAAATCACCTCTGACAAAGGCTCCCTGGAGGAGGTATAGTGGGAAAGTAATGGACAAGCATCTACAATACAACAGCACCAGAGAGGAAATGAAGGTGTGGGGGGCTTTTTTTCGGTTGGTTGGGGTTCTTTTTTGGTTTGGTTGCTGGGTTTTTTTTTTGGAGGGGTGGGAGAGTGGGGGAACTGTTTGTTTTGCACCAACTTGGCAGAACTGACCAACAGGGAGAAAAAAGGCTTTTACAAATCAAACTCTCTCTTAGATTTCTCTTAAAAGATTTAAACTTTCTCTATTTGTTGAATGACCACGATACAAAGACTTCTTAAGGTAACAACAAGATGTTTAGCTTAAGATCACCCTAAGATCACACTAAAATCATACTATTTAAGAGCATGGAAAATAATTTTCTAATATGAAAAAATGCTCTAATTTTGGATTTGATCAAAGAAATGTTTGCTATTTTCCCTGCCTTCTGAATAGCACACGATATGTTTATATAAACCAATTTTTTATTTTTCAGTAGATTCAGTGATACAACTTTACTATATTATTCAATAGTACTTGATCATATAGTCTTTTCTGAATAATTTTTATCAGTATTTCTGGCAGTTTTCTCACTTCTCTTTCAAGGGGTTACACTCACTATGGCGAAAAGTAGGTCAGACTGTGTGTTCTGCCATTAATAAATATCAGCTGAAATGCTGCAAATGCACTTACTGATAGTCAAATAGCACAAAAATAATAAGGGCAAAAAGCATTTATGTCTATGATGACTAAAATAAACACAAAAGACATGGCAATTCCAACTGCTAAGCAATTTCTGGGAGAAAACGGTAAATCCCCTTGGGACCAAAATGGAATGATACTCCTACATATTCAGAGATGGAAATAATTATAAAAACATGACCCATCTTCAGGAAATCATTAAAAAGTTACAGCTTTGTTTGCCTGAGATACTGCAGGGGCCAATTTCATTAAGAGTCACCCTGCCACTGCTAAAGCATCAGGATGCCATTTACAGTTCAGTACTAGCACAGTGTCACATCATTAGAGCCTCTCTGGCTCATTACACAGCTTGCAGATGGTGCTCACCAGAATTAGGGACCAGGCTGGGACAGACGCAGGGTTTCAGCCAATGTGGATGCCAATTTCCTGAGCCAGAAACATTGCTCCCTGCTTGCCCCAAGCCACAAGCAGCCAGAAACAGGAACAGCACATTCAATAGTCAGTGCCACCAAGCAGGCTGCTATGCAGAGAACGAGTGCAAAGATGACAGAATGCTATGTTTCAAAAGATTGTAAAAAGCCCAGGATGGTTTCCATCACCAAATTTGTTTGCTAGGAAGAGAAGTTGCATCACTAGGCAGCTTGTACACTGGGTCAGACCAAGTGGATTTCCCAGTTCTTCAACTTCCACTCATTTTATCTAGAAATCTTTATTCTCACTCACCCATGTAAAAACTAGGTAGACATCCATCTCCACATAGTTAGACACATGGTAAGACACATTGCTATCACAAACCCTAAAAGATTTTGAAAGATAAAATTCGTATAAAAATGTGCATTGTAAGGTTTTGTAAGGTTACATTTTGCTTGACTTCTAAACCCAAGGTTTCTGATCTGTAAATGTAATGGCTAGATTTTAAAATAAGGAAAAAAAAAAGAAAATGGGAGAAAGCAATTAATTTTTTAAAGCTGTGATGAAAGTGGATATACAAAATTTTGCTTTCATATTTTATGTACATTTTTAAAATATTTAAATCTTTGGAATGGGAAAACAAGATACATCTGATTCAGAGACACTGCAGCCACATCTATAAATAGCTGGTTCTCTCAAACTTTTATGAAGTTTAACATTTTGGATCTGATTCACAAAACTAAGTACGTATTTTATCTTCATAGCGTATTTGAAGCTGTAAAACACTGATCTATAGACGCAGTTTAACTCAGCTCTGTGCACACATAAAAGTGTTTTATAGTTGTGACAAGTGTTCTGTCATTGCCTGCAATAGTCCTTTAGTAAAAATATCAGTGCTTGCAATAAAAACCTACCTCTCTGCCAGACAGAGCAGTGATTTGCATTGATTCAGAGTGACAAGGTGCCACCAGTGCTTTGCTTCAGAACAAAAGTAACAGAAATATTTCTGGGATATCTGAGATTGGCATAGGTAGTCATCAATAACCCATACATTTGCATTTGATGGTATTTGTAAATGTTTCAGAAGATTCATTTTAACCCTGTGCCCATCAAAGTGCACCACTGTCCACCTGCCCAGCAGGAAGCTGCTATTTGGTACCTTTGTAGGTAAGGTCACAAAACCACTGCTTTTGTATAGGGTATGACTAAGAATTCACTTAATCTTTCTTCTTTACAAACTTCCATTTATCTTCCAAGTCACAAAGACAGACTGAAGAATGAAAACTCCTTCTACCAAAGCTGTAGAGCCAGACACTTTTCAGCAAACAAAAAGTACACCCTGACAAGAACATCTCCTAAAGTTATGTATCAAGCAGTGTTAAACCTTTACCTGAAAACATAATCTTGTCTAGTAACTATATCTTCACCATAGACCTTATGTTTTCCACTTCAAGCCATGGTTTAATTTCAAGGCACAAATCCTACAGGTAATACACTGGGCACTACATGGAGGTATAACCAGCCACGCTTAACATAGACTTCAACTCTGTTTCAGAATTGTAGAATGGCAGCTGCCTCTGGAAGTCTGAGAAAGCATTCAAACGAAATTTGGGAAAAGCACAGGAGCACAGCTGGCTATAATTCAGAAGCCAATTCTACTTCAGCCACCAGTTTTGAAACTTTTCTAAAAGTAACCAGAGATCTCAGAAGAGGGGGGGAAAAAAAAAAAAGGTTGCATTTCCAAAACATGGAATAAAAATGCAAACTTTCTTTGACCAAAGTACTTCTGTACCTTAGCAGCTAATGCGCAGACAGGGTATTTAACCAGTATTTGACAACAATGTTACAATGTATTTGTATTTCTATAGCCAAACCTGAGCTCTAGATGGTTACAAGACATAAGCTGCAAGTACCATAAATCCTTTTATCCATCTGGAGAACATACTGAGCAAAGAGCTCCAATCCAGATGACCAAATCCTGGGTCTAACTCTTTTTTCTTCTAGTTCCCCCCCACCCCCCATCAGCTTCTGTCTCCGTATTTTCTGCCGCTTCTGATGCCCTGATGACACTGTGCCAAGCCTACAGGGCATGTATTAATTCTGCCTCTAAACTGTGAATTAAGCAGCTTTATATCCTCTTATAATTCCAGTCCACTGATGGTTCACAGGGTCAAAAACCTCAATTCAGCACCAATCAATCTGATCCTCCAGCAAAAATCTTTCATGATCATTAACATCTTTAGCAGCTGGATGTCATTCCATGCTTTCTGTTCCATTCTGAAGGTAGCTGTGGACAGATACCAGTCACATATTCTACAAAAAAACCAAAGATGTGACTTATGAGCATTCCTGACAGCACTCTGAATGTCATCTTGTACCCCCTCTTCAGCTACGCTGAAGTAATTTATTCTTTTCCAAATCAGGCAAATCACTCACCAGGTGGCAATATTTCCTCCCTTTCCCTTCAACAGAGTAGTCACAAAATGCTTATTGCTCATTTGTTCCACAGTAAATCTATTTTCCTTCTTCAAAATTACAAATTCAAGCTGCATTTTCTGACAGAATTCCCTCAGCAAGAGCATTATCCTTTGAATCAAAATTAGTGCCATGTAAAAATGGATCAAAACTGAACACAAACATCCATTTTCTATTGGATAGAGGATATCTACCGGATAACCCTTTCATCACCTAAGCTGTTATTTTTACTAAAAACATCTGTCACAACACTGTCAAATTTTTACATTTTCTTTCTTATATGCACCTCCAAATCATGAACTGGTAGGAAAACAAAACAAAACAAAAGTATCTCAGTTATCTGCATTTGTCAAGAACATTTCTGACAAACAGCTGTCAGAAACTGCAAGTAACTACTGGTTCTGCCTTACCTAAATCATGGAGTGGATAACTCCTCCAAGTCCCTTATAGTTCTGCTAACTTGAATTAGAGACTTAACCAAGAAGGGAAATGTAAGAATAATTTTTTTTCTTTGCATAAGAAGTATGCAAAGATTTTAATAAACACTGAATGTTTGTTTTCAGGTTTTCATAAACACTGAATCTAATATGTATTTTCTAAGTATAGACACATGGATACAGGTGCTGGGGTAAAGTATTTCATTTGTACTTCATGCTACTGCTGTTCCGTGTGTCTTAGGTTGAAATTTCAGTAGCTTGAGCTATCAAAGTTCACTGTACTCACTATGTGTCACCTGCATTTCCCCATCTCTTTTAGAGAAAGAACAACAAATCTGTATCCCTCAGGTTCTCACGGAAGTTTTTAAGGGAGGGAATACTTAAAGGCCCAATAATTTTAAACAAGAAGGAAGCTACTCAGAAAAAAGAAGTACTACTGCTAGACAGGGTTTGTGAGATGACAATAGTGGCAAATTCAAGAGAATAGCACTGGACTAGGGGTAAGCAATTTTTACTTGGGTGTTTCAAGACCAACTCAAATACACATTTAATTCCAGTATTCATTCGATATCCAGCAGAAAGAACTGTTTGCTAGTGTTCAACACCTTTCCCTTTGTTAAAGGCTAAAGCTGCACGAGCACTTACCTGAATCCGCTAATAAAAGAGACAGAACTCTAGACATGGCAATACTAGCGTTAAAAACAGTGGATTCATTTTTCTGTTTCTAAAACCATTTTTTGTTTCTAAAATGCTACTCAATACTGTAACTACTCAGCTTTCCGTATATAAGGCATCAGCTTAGTAGATTTCTTAAAAAAACCAAAATTGTCTCTCCTATAATGCTCAGATGAAATCACAAAAAAAAAAAAAAACCAACAACAAAAACCCACAAAACCATTCAAAATACTACATTTGAAACACTTTCTCATTACTAAAAGCTCAAACAGACTACTTACATTACAACAGTGCAAAGTCCTTGCTAAGTCCTATTGCACAACGGTTAACACTGTTCCCTGTACGCTGTCAGCCTCAATGACAGAAAGCTGCAGAAGAAACCCCGGCTATATACGTCCTCTTTAGCATTCAGTGTTGCAGGAATAAAAGATGCACTAAACAGACAGGCTGGCTTCAAAGCAGTGAAATGCTTACAGTCTATTCCTGCCGTTGGCTTTCGTTCCCAGAGTTGTTAGTTATTCCTTCTGTTGTTTACACTAAATATTCATTAGTAAGACAAGACATAAGCTTATTTTATTTTAATATGCCAAAAATGAGGGAAAACATCCAGATATAGATAAAAGATGGAGTTAGTGGAGGTCGTGGATGACTATTACACTGAAACAAAAAACCGGTGAGCCAGCTCCCACTGGAAGGTGTGGGGGTGGGTGGGAAACAAAACAAACAAATAAACAAAAACATCACCCTTGAAATTCCATAGAAAGGAATTCAGTAAAAGATGCTTTAGCTGAGCCCTAGGATTCCACTTTCTCCCCCTCCCATTGCAGCCTTTTTGCTTTGAGGGGTTCTTAAGGAATTAGTGAACCCCAGTTTATAGTTTGAAGCAAGTTTCAAGCATGTCATTTCCTTAAGAGGTACCTGCTTTCAGGTAAGCTAAAACCCCATCTTCCTCTGTTACACAGAATAAAAAATTTTTTTGTGTCTCTTCTGTTATGCAGAATAAAAAATACGGTCGATCACTGAAACAGCAGTGCCACAAACAGGCCTACTGTACCTACCACAAGGCTGCACACATTAGGACATTAACTACAGAGTGGCTTTTCCCTGGAACATCCTTGCCCTCCTCGTGTCAGCTTACAGCTCTCCTTTCTAGGCTTGCTCAGTCAACTCCCAGAACCCTGCAGATAATTTACTTCCTTGTGCTGGAGGCAGACACTTCATTCCACCTCTCATGAGGGCACAGCCACTTTTGAAGAGTGATGTTTCAAACTAACAGATCTGAATGCTGTTAGTGAAGAAAAGAAAAATGCAAAAAGCCTAACCTCCAACATAGAAACTACACCAAGTCTTGATACTGCCCTCAAAAAACAGAGGTGCTAGGCCTGGCAATCACTTTTTGCTTAATCTCTCAAATGCTCAGCTGAGCATCTGTAGGACAAAAATTCTATCAGTTTTCTGCATACAATTAAAAAAAGTATCAAAAATAAGGTACTAGACTGCTGAGATTTTCACCATGAACAGCTGAAGACTAAGTACAGCTAACTTATATTCCTGTGTGCCAGTATTATGACATTGTTACTGAAACATCAGTAATGCCGCACATTAGCCTCTAAAATCCAGATTCAATGGTTTTATACAAAACACACCACAACAGAAACCAAAATCAGGAAAAAACCCTCCAAACCAAGGGAGGCTGATGAGCCGGTCATTTAATAAATCCTTCTGGCTCGGCTACTCTAATTCACACAACTACTCATATCACACCCAGTCTCCGGTAGGTAATTAACGATCCGCCTGACGCTAAGGATCAGGTGCCAAGGTGTGCGGTCAGGATGATTGCAACGTAATGCAGGCTGCCGATGACAAAGAAGGCATCAAGAAGTTGTGACAGCCGGGCATTTTCTAGACGAATGAAGAGTGGCACGGGAAGACTCGCGGATTTCCTGCTACCTATTCCTGCTTCCACGTCGGCCCACAAACGGCTCTGTACATCTGTGTGTGCGTGCGCCAAGGGGACGGCGAACTCTGCTCAGCCACCGGCACACTCGGTCCCGCTTCCCGTGTCCGGGGCTGGGACCGGCCACACTCCGCGCACTCCACGGAGGGAAACTCACGCCTGTGAAAAGCCCCGTGCGCCCGGCTCCCTCCTCGCGTGGAGGTGGAAACCAGGCGTGCTGGGTCGCGGGGGAAATCAGGTAGCGCGGATGTCCCTCGCCCGCCCAGGGGGCCGGGGCGCGGCGGGGTGCGGTCCACCCCAGCCCAGCCCCGGCCCCGGTCCGGGCGTGGCGGCGGCGGCAGCAGCAGAGCTGGGGG
>VZTI01000219.1:126719-172406 GCA_013397865.1 Struthidea cinerea
GGGCACGGCCGCCAAGTTCGGGGCCGAGCGGCGGAGCGGCCCCTCTGGCGCAAGGCGCGGCTCCGGCCTCGGGCGGCCGCCACGTGCCGGGGCGCTGGGGCGGGGAGCGCCCGGTGCTCGACGCTGCATCCCCGGCTCATCTGCCTCTGAAACGGGGATGGCGACGCTTAACACCGCCCTGCAAGTGCTTTAAAACACCCGGTGACAAAAAGCGCTGCCTCGTTTGCCAATAAGGTTCGGAGTACCATGAACAACAAGTGTTGCAGGCGGCGGTGCCTTGGCGGGCAAGAGGCGGTGGCAGGCCACGGTGGCAGGCCACGGTGGCCAGGCGTGGCTGGCTTGTGGCTTTTGGTGGCTGTTGATGTAGGGGAAGGTGGCAGAGGGTTGTGCTGACTCACCCTTCCCCGAAAGGCTTTACGTTATACGCATCGTAATGAAACGCTTGTGAAGATCACAGTAAACCCAGCCTGCCTTGCCGTATGTGCACCCAAATCGCTGAATTATCATTGCAAAATCGGAAATGTCGAGCATGGCCTGTAGTATTTCTGCAATCTGCTAGAACCTCTCAGAGCCTCGGTGATGCAGTAGGTGGGAAGGAGCTTGTTGATTAAAATGGGTTTGGACTTTGAAAAAACACTTGTCTAATATCTCACGCAGGAGAGTAGGCAGGAAGATAAGTAATCACTACCTGGAAGACATACAACTGGCATTGATTGAGAAAAAGGCTGCAAGAGAGGAAAATAATACTGGAGAAAAGACAGAACCAATGGTAGGTGTGCTGGCAGGTTCCAGAGTAGGAAATGGAGTAGCTACAGTATGTTTGTTGAAGAGACACAAAAAAAGAAATTGGCCATATGGCTGCCGTGTTTTTATGTGATGCAAAATCATGCACCCCTCTTTATTGTAAGATCAAGCTGAGTAATTTCAGTTAGCCACAGTGAACCAAGTCAATGACCAACACAGGATGACGTATCAAGAGGAATAATATACATATCCCATGGCAGTAAATCGTCTTTGCCTATTCAGGAAAAAGACTCATATATCATTCTGAAGGGCTCAGCAAAACCATCTCCTCAATGTATGGTTATTCCAGTAGAGAAATGAATGAAATATGCCACCAAAAGATTGGAACATAGTAATTTAAGAAAAGATTCTGCATAATGGGGAATTACGTATTATACATTAAAAGGTAAAGATACAGTGAATGGTGCTGAAAAACTAGATTTGATATTCCTGCATACTGTATTTCTCAAAACAAGAGTAAAGGGACCGAAACCAACATGATGTAGACAATAAAAGCATTTTACTTCACCTTAATTAATTGTGCAAGTCATTGCTGAGGCCAGCATTTTAATAGAACATTTAACATTTAAAGGATTTGACTTTACTATATTTTAATGAAAACATCTGTGATTATTCAACATAGATTTTAAAAGCATAAGGAATTAAATTACCACTGCCTGAAGGCAAACCCTATGGTCTACAGGCAAAAGTTAAAAGAAATGAAGGCAGTTTAATTCATTTGATGGCTTTTCACACTTATTTGGAAATACGTGACAGTGACCTCTCTCAGGTGCCAAGGATAGCGCATCTATTGTGTTCTGTGTTTCCAGGGAGACATGTTTATACCATGAGAAATTTGCAGCTGCATTCTGTGTATGTACAAATGAAGTAAGTTTTGCATCCTCTTGGGGTCTATGGAAAGATTTCTCCTGTAAACCATTTTAAAATGCTGTATGTGAGATGGGGCTTATTAACAACACATGCCAGGGAAACACAGTAAACACTAGAGAAAACATTGTAATATAGTAATTTATTCTTTGGAATAATAGTTATTATAAAATATTATGCATACAGAGAGGTGGCAGTTCACCAGAGGTGTGGGAATAAAAAGATGATGTATTACAAAGACCTTAAATTTTATCCTACAATTTCTGCTCAGAAGCTTTTCATTATCCCTTCATGAAAATGAGCTTGTGTAGTCCAGCTTTCTACCTTTTCCATGGCCACTACCACCCTCTGCTCACTGCTCAGCTTTCACAGTAATCAGAATTCTCTTATTTCATATGCTAGTGATTACATGAATAATTACTATAGCGTATGCTTTACCATAGCTCCAAAATCATGGTCATTCTGGTTCAAAATTAGTGAAATAAACAGGCAAACTTCACTTTAATTTAGATGGAACAAAAAAGCTTGCCCTGACTAATACTCTCAATTACCTTGGAGCATCCTTTGGTCAGAGGGCTGTAAAGAATCCCTCTCCTGTCCTTGTGTCTTCTCCCCATGGACATGGGCTCTCTAGCTCTCCTTCATGTCCCTAATTACTTTCTATTCCGTCCATGACTCTCATCACTCTCCATCTGGGTCACGAGACCCTTTCTTCTGTGCCTTTCCTCCTCTTCTTCCCTCTGTGCTATGACCTGCAGAAAATTTAGGTAACAGAAAAACTCAAGAGCAAGCATATTCAAAGGAGCATTGTGTTATGGCAGAAGTAAATCCTGGGATAATCTAAACTGTTAGGTATTAATGGACAGGTTTCCCAAATCAGTGTACTTGTGCTGTCTCTCTACAGTGAGAGAGGTTACTTGGGGCACAGTTTATTGCTGTTTGTATGAAATGTTCATAAGAAAAAGAATGAGGAAATGAAGGTAATTTTCTTGTCAGGAGCTGGGCTGAAAGAAGCTGGGGTTTGAGGAGGCAGCTTGAGCGTTTGGCAAATCGAAACAAAACATTCTTGTCATAAGTGGTACCACTCAGGCTTTCCCCTCAGGCAAGGTATATGCAAGTTATTGCTGGTAGATTTTTAAAAATGTGTCTGTCCTGGCATACATTTGGGTATTTCTAACATGGCCACTTCTGACTATTCTCTGTACCTGTTGTGCAAAGGGATGTTAAAGGAAGGGGTTGCCACCCACAGCTCTGGGGCTGGGCATCCTCCTCCCTGCTGGAGCCCTGCATGGGGACCTGGTGTCTCTGTCCCAGGCTAGTGAAAGTGGCTGCTGCTTTCCTGCTCAACCAGCAGCAACTTCAGCAGCGCCTCTGCACAGTGCTCACACAAGTACCAACAGCCAAGTCCCTTTCTCCCCTTTGGCTGACAGGGCT
This sequence comes from Struthidea cinerea, assembly GCA_013397865.1. Classification (NCBI taxonomy): domain Eukaryota; kingdom Metazoa; phylum Chordata; class Aves; order Passeriformes; family Corcoracidae; genus Struthidea; species Struthidea cinerea. The sequence goes on from VZTI01000219.1 coordinate 129,825, forward strand.
GAGGGTCACTAGTGAAAACACACACACCTCCCTCCCCTCTACCCTCACAAGCACATGCATTGTTGCAGATCCCCAAGTACAGGCGTGGCCTCCCTGGTTGTCTGCTACCCCTGCCCAGATCCCAGGCCTTCTTACCTGCTCCATGGTCCCCAAATCACCAGCTGTCCAGATTGGTGCTCATTGCATTTTGACAAAGTTCTTGTGCAGCTGATCTTCTGAAATAAGCAACCTCCCGTTCCACATATCCTTGCCAAGCACTCTGGCTGACTGGGGCTGTCCCTGCTGTTGTGTCTTTGAGTGTTGTTCAGGTGCATTGTACATCTGTATGTCTGGCTTCCTCCCTTTGTCGTCCCACTTGGTCCTTCATCAGATGACATTAACAAAGCAGGTGCTCTCTCCTTCCATATGCTCTGACAGATAGATTTCAGCTGGGTTCAGATACAGAATGGGGAGTGGAAACTGTGCCTCTTTCTGAAGGAAGGCATCTTGACACCCTTAGCATGCAGTCTCCTACTTAAAAACTACTCCTTTGCAAGTCTAGGGGGCTCTGCTCCTCTCTGTAAACAATCTGATACGGTGGAATACTTCCTCTCCCACTACGTCCCATGTACCAGTGCAGCAGCAAGAGGAGGAGGGAGGGTAGGACAGGAAAACACATATTTGCTCCCACACAAGTGCAATACACAGAGCAGCAGCTAGAAGCAGGAATACACACAGACAGACTGACAGGCACACAGCACTCATTAGGTGAACCAGCCAGCTCTGCAGGGATGCTCTTGGGCCTTCCTGACAGTGACTGTGCTGCTTGCTTCTCTCCAGAATGTCTGGGTGTTGGACCACACTTATACCACATACAGGAAAAGAAACCTCTGTGCAACATCTCTGGCATAAGATATCACCTAGACAATATATGTTGCATCCCAGCTGGAGATAGGGACCATCTGTGTATAATTTGTGGCTCCCAGCTACATGAAAACAAGCAGTTAAGTAGCCTTCCCAGTATCATAGCTATCAAATGTATTTTAATTGAAGGGCTTGCCCAGATGTATTCAGCTTCTTGCTCTCCATCTCATCCTGGCTTGGTACGTAATTATTTGCAACTGTTTGCATACCCAAACCTAACTGTAGTCGTATGATTTTTTTCTTAAATTTTTGTGGCAATTTGCCTGGTTCTCCACAGGAGAGGCACAATTAACTCCTTTCCAATTCCTTCCTCAAATTTCTTTATTTCTACCTCTGTATTGATACAATACTGTATTTGTCAGAGTCTGCCTTCAAGGAAGTTTTTTCAAACCCTATTTGGGCTTATTATCCACCCACTCTTCTGTCACTTTCAGCAGTTATTTTTTCATTGCATTGGTTTTTTACCAGATGCATTCATCTGGGAATTTTCATTCCTGTGCTGCTTTTCCCTCTGTCACATAAGGTAGGAAACATGGGAAAAAGCTAAACCAGTTCCAGTCAGTACTAGTTCTCGTGCAGTGGAGATCTGTACAGTGCCCTAGGGCAAGTCTCTGCTTAGGCAAAAATCAAAACCCCTGCAGTAGAAAACCCTTCAAGAGCTGTATGTGAGAAGCCTTATCCCATGCTGTGTGCACCGTTCCAGTGCTTTCTGCCCTTTGGAGTAGAAGTTATGTGATTTAATGATTGACTCCAAAAGCAGACATCTAAATTTAAAATTATCAATCTGATAACCTCCTTTTTCTTCCCCCCTCCTTTTTCCAGACAGGGTAATTTAAACTTACTTTTACAGCTGATGCCCTGAAATGCCTTGACCGACTTGAGCCACTCCATGCCTTGGTCATACATCTAGGTTTGGCTGTTGTCCAGGGATGAAATACTTGGCCATTGTCCAGGGATGAAATACCTGCCTATGTTTGTGCTTTTTGTTGCGGGGGATCCTCATAGTATGTCTGCACAAAATGCAGCAACAGCCACATTTTCTTTCTTTCCACTTCCCATGGAAATGTTTTAACTGCCAGTCTGTAAGCCAGTTTTGGTCATTTGTCCACTGTCTTCATGAAATGATACAAAAAGGCTGCGAGGTTCCCAGCACCACAGAAAGTAAATGCTTCAGCAGCTTCCTAGGGCGTCTGCCCGAAACAGCACAGACTTCTGAATCCAGTCTCTGCTCCTTGTACTGGGTTTTGTCCCATGGTTTCCAAGTGCAAGGGCATTTCTTGTAAAACCTAGGTAACTAATTTCAGACCCAGTATTTTATTGCAGAGATTTGAATACATGAAGGTTTATTTTTACAGGGTCATACTCTTTTGAATGTAGGTTGCAGCTTCTGAATAGGATTAGAGTTAAAAAACCCCAGGAGTAATATATTGCTGTTTCTATGAATATTTATATGTACAAAATTATGTATTTTAATAAAAAAATTTTCAGGTGGGTACTAGTATTTTTATGGAATGCTACTAGCTAATTATAATGTTCATCTGTGGGAGGAATTTGTAAGTCAAACTAGTGGTGAAAATTAACATTACCCATTCAAGATTAAAGCACACCCTCATGTATTAAATTGTATGTGTAAGAAAAAAATGCAATATATTCAAGGGCACTATCTGCTGACAGGTTCAGAGTGCCAAATGCTTTCATGGATTCTCAGATACAGGGAAGAATACTGTACATACAGACCTCACACATATTAGAAAATATTAATGTAAATTCTGGCTTGATTTTAAGGGGATTTCAAACTTGGTATTGCTACAAATTAGTTCCACATTAATTTTTGAATAGAGAGTTTTTGGTTTGATTCTTTTCCTTCTGCAAGTATTAGTCTGGAGTTCTTTTACTAGAAACTGTCTTGAAAATATCCTCGGTGGGACAAGAGAGCAAGACACATCATTAGGTAATGATCATCGTATCACACTGTTGAATCAAAGTGAAAAATTTCTGTATCATTTTTTTCCCCTTTATTTCAATGCATTTGTATCCTGATATTTAGGTGGAGAAAAAGAAATCAAATAACAATAGAAACCAGGCAGTGTGACTAACGAAATGCTGAAAGTCACTGTTCAGTAGTTGTTTTTTTTTCCTTCAGGCTGATAACATTCTATGTCATACAAAGCGACAATCTACAGTGGAAGGAGTTTGTATCCACTTATGCTAAAATGTGCAAGGAGGGAAACTGCCACTGTGATCTTAAACATCAGCAGATTATCAGGGAGCAGCCTGCACTACAGGACATTCTACCAGGAACTAGGAGCTCATCACAGCTCAGGCAAAAGTAAGTTAGTATCACAAGGCTACCCAAAGCTGAAGGTTTGCTAGTTTTCATTTTATCCCAGCTGGTCTGGGCATCTGTGGGCAGTTCCTAAGCATCCTCTGAATATTTACTTGTATCATTACAGTTTTCCCAACTCACAGGGGAGAACAAAAGCTGGTTTTAAACAAAGCCTTAATTTATGCAACTTTTTACATAATGTAGTTGCAGCATACACATTTTCTGTGCTGCCAGGAATTTTGCAGATTTTGAATAAGGTTTTATTGAGCCCAGTGACTGTGGCTTATCCGAGGGGTGCCTCTACAGCAGATGGCATGTGCCATTACCCTGCCTTGTTTTCACCTGTCCTTGCATTTTCAGGTCTTTTGTGCAAAATTCTGTGGCTGAAAAGCAAAGCTATCTGAAGAGATGACTAAAAGAAGGAAACAAGTCTATTTTTTTTGTGATGGTGAGATGCTCTAATTCAAAGCACTTATATGTTCATGTTACAAAAAAAAAAAGATTATTATGACAAAAGAATCTTAATTATATACACTGCAAAGAAAATTAGTTTCAAGTGCATTTATTTTGAAATAAACAAGAATATTATATGTATATATTCATATTTATATTAAATAACATTATTAAACATGAAGAAAAAATAGTCTTAAAAACTAATCTGACACTTTCACATTCTATTTTATATTAAGTAACTATAGATAGGAAATGTATAGAAAAATGCTAAAATTGCCTCAAGCCAGCCATAAAAGCAAAGTGCACTATTGCCTAGGGCAGTGGAGGAGCAAAATGATGATGATACTGCTGCTTCCTCCAAGGGGAGGATCACTGTGAGTGGGCCGTCAGGAATGAAGAGGAAGGATGGGAACCCCTTCAGTGACTCCCAATGTTTTCTTCCCTTTTTTTTGTCCTTCATCACTGAAGTAGTAAACTGGGTTTTGCATATGCTGACAAGAAGCAGTGAGACAGTTCTGCGTACCGAGACGATACATTGAATACAGTTGATTCCCTAAATGATCACACAGGGATTGCAGCTTATCTGTGTTCTGCTGTGTCAATTCAAGAAGCTTTATTTCAATTCATTTTTTTTCTTGTCAGTAGTTTAAGGACATCAAGGTGGAAATTCTGAATATTTTTATCATGAAATATTAACTGAACTATCATCCTTTGATAGTTTTCTGAACTGGCTTGGGTTTTGGGTTTTTTTTTCAGATAAAAGCCACACTTCGCACATATTTTTTCTACAATTCCCAGTGTGGAATTTCTTAAAAAAAGCTTCCTTCTCATTTTGTTTTGATTTTTCTATCAGAGATAAATCTTACTATAAATTAAGCATTTCTAAACTTAGGTGCACTGTTACACAGATACCATACATCTATTCACATTACATATAAGATGGTAATTGAGCAACATGTGCACTGAATAAATTTTTAAAAAGTTTTCTTTCGTGTATTTGGAGTAGTAAGATATTTAAAAGCATTATTTTAGTTCTGTTTTGATTGTCTGACTACCAAATATTTGTGTTTCTGATGACAATTTTTTGACATTAGTTTAAGTATGTGTGTATTCAGCTAAAAGTATTTCAAGGCACAGTCTGTTCCTAAACAGATACAGATTTCTTCAATGTCCAGTGAACCTTTTCAAGAAGGGTGTAAAAAATACGTGTTATTGTTTGTGTGGATTTAATTCCTACTACCTAACAATAATCTTAATAGGGAGTAAGGAAACATGCTGTTGCTGAATAGCAAACAAGTAATATTCAAGTGATATTACTTAGTGTTGTTCTGTACTGCTGCATGCACTCACGTTTTGTTGGTTTTTTGTTTGACACAAACACAAGCTATTTATCTAGTTTTCAGATACTGCATTCCAGAGTAACAAATTAGACAACTATAATTTCTACTCGGTGCCACTTCATATAAAAGTGCGCTATTCACAAGAAACACATGAATTTGTACTCTACCAGAAACGTATCAGCGTATGGCAATAAAATTTATAATAAATATTACAAAGTATGTGTTACATGAATTTGAACATTTTGACTTTCTTTGACATACTGCTTGTAAGACATCTTAAAATCTGTACTATTTTTAAAAGGATAAATTCATAAACATAATAATAAGACTTGGAGAATCTGAACATTATAGTCCATACAGTACTTTTCTTAGGTAAATACCTATCATTCACATTATAATCGTAACAGCTTTACTCTCTTTGTAAAATAACAGCTCCTAAGAGTTCAATTTGTTCATTCAACTCATAATTGTTATGCTACTTAAAGTAGTCTCATTTTCAGTTTAGCACAAACTTTTAATAGTGCTCTTCTGAAAGCAAATTCACAGTCTAAGCTGATGCAGGCAGTTTCTCTTTGCTGCCAAACATCTTCCTGCCCAGGTGTAAGACTTATTTTTGTTTTCTTTTAAATGACAAATTTATCTCAAAATAATAAAAAATAATATTCAAAAGGTGTTCTTACAAAAAAAGGCTTCTGCCACTCATGTGGCATAGTTAGTTCATCGATTAAATAAAATATATACTGAAAAGCAGTTTTAAGAGTTGATGATCACTACACTAAATGGAAAAGAAGTCCTGTTGTTTTGTACTGCAGCTGGAAGATTTACAATTCACCTGGGTTAATTTGTTCTTCATTAAGAATTCATGGGAATAAATAATTCTAGCAAGTGCAGATAATCCTGATTTCTTCCTTTATCTCAGCATATCTCGTCTCCGAAATTGCTTCCATAGATCTCTGAGATGTTCACTGGTTACAGTCATCACACAAGAATAATATTCCTTCCAACCATACTTTGGAGTCTCCTGTGAAAAGTGAAAAACATACAATTGGAAAAAGATATCATTTGCTAAATTCCTTAATTCTACCTTAAATTTTATTCAGACTCATACACACTAGACAGATATTTGAATATTAAAATAATGAGATCAAATTTACTTCTATAAAATGAGGGTCATAAATCCATACAAAGGTTAAATATTCAAAAGGCATCCTCACCTCACAGCACACAGTTAGCATTCAACAAATAGCCTACTTATATTAAAAGATGCAAGAAAGTATTTCTTCTTTATTCAGGTATGTCCAGCTCCCTCTCTAGTTTTGCTCCTTGTTTCTTTGTATTGACACTGTACTAAAAAGTTCACCTATGACACCATACAAAAAGCATAGAAAATTACTGATGTGCATTAAACTGAGGTACCAGCAAAAGCCAAATACCATACGGGCAGATGACATGAAAGCTTCTTTATACTAGATTACCTTAATCCTAAAGTGCATTGTAGTTCAGCAGCATGAATAATTGTCAATTGAATGGAAAGGAAAACTGGCCAAGGGCTGGCCTGGGAGATTCACTGCTCTATGCTCCATACTGTCTGTAGTTATCACTGGATCTCATTACTTCTTCCACTGTTCCTAACTCCACAAGTCTATTTTCATAGTAAATGTAGAAAGATGGAGCGATACTAAGAATTAGAGCAACTGGGGAAAGAAGCCACTTTGCACCTAGTTTATATGCTGAGCATATGCCACATGGTGTGGAATATCCCTTGGGCCAGTTGGGATCCTGGCTGTGTCCCCTCTCAACTCCTTGTGCACACTCAGCCTCCACACAGGTGGGGTGGGGTGAAAAGCTGAAAAGTCCTTGACTGTGTAAGCACTGCTCATAGCAACCAGTACATCGTGTCATCAACAGTATTCTCATCCTATATTTAAAACACAGCACTGTAGCAGGTACTAGGAAGAAAATTAACTTGCTCTTAGCTAAAACCAGGACACATGGTGAGAGACTGTCCAATACCTTGTTTTGGTTGAACTGAGTGAAGATGTTAAAGAGATTGCCGTACTGCAGTACATTAAAACCCACCATTAGACAGTGAAGCCTACATCTATTTATTCTTATCCCTCATCTTGTTTAATTAAAAAGCATAGAATTTTACAGAGAAGTTGTAAATATTCAGAAAACAATCTAATCCACAGTAGTATATGATACAGATGTTAAATGAAATATCAGAAATAATACTTAGATGAATACATAATTTACTTGAGATTTGTAGTCAATCTCATGAAAAAAAGTGCTACTTGCAAATTGCACTGCATTATTTAACAAAAGCATATTGTTTATTAACCTGTGCTTTAAGATACACATGTATTATTTTATTAAACAAGTTCAGAAATGTTCATGAAAGTCATTAAAAGAAATGCTGAAATACACTGACTGTTCATCTACTTATTTCTAATGTATGCACTGTTGTTGTATCTACTCTCAGTGCACCAAATCCACAGCAGGAACAGTTTGTCCACTCATTCTGCAATGCTTTCGCATTTCACTGGAACAATCTCCTCCCATTGTATCCAGGTACGTTTTTAAATTTGTCAGGTTTAGGATCAAAAGCGCAAGTTCTGCAATTTCCAGTTACTTTTGTAAGGTGAGTCAGGAAGGTGTGCCTGATCACACACTTCTCACCTCTGCTTTAGAGAAGAGGTAAGCAAAAGTCTCTTCAAACAGTAAGCAACAGCCTCTTTTGGTTTTTTTAAAGCTATCTTTTACAATAGATGTATTCAATTGCTGTGTACTAGGAAAGTATAGAAATTAAAAGCTTTAAAAATATTAGCTACATGACAAATTTAATCTCACTTGATAGAATGAAGTGTTTACAAAAGACAGCAATTTATAGTTGAAATGGCTGGAAATGAGGTTCTGAATCCATGCTTCAGTTTTTTATGTCTTTTTCAAAAGAAATTTCCTTCCTCAGTCAGTCTCAAGGTACTCTTTTCAGCTATTAAACATTACCTCCTAAAAGCTTTTAATCAGAAATTTTGAAACCCCACAATATTCAGAACATCTAGAAATCAGTTATTTTAATACCGAAAATCTTCAGATGCTCAGAAAATTACTAGTACATGGAAATTAATTTCTAGATTTACATTTGTGATGTAATAGTTACTTTCAATACTTCACTAGTCAATAAAATCACAGTTATGGCCTAAGTATCTATTACAATTACTGAGCACACAAATAGTTTAGCAAATAGTACTTTAGATGGACTTTAACCCCTTCTTAAGTTGGTCTGTAGCATCCCTTTTTGGAAATTAACTTTGAAAGGGCTTTGTTAGAAATTTCCTAGGTAATCCTTCCACAAGACATTCAAAGCAGAGCTCTGCTCTATGCTCTGTTAGGCAGTTCTCTACAAACATGTTTTTCAGTTCTCCCTGCAGTGTGTGCAAAGGAGTACCTGCCAATGCCGAGTCAGGCTGTGTGCCCTGCAGGGCCCACACACAGCTTGTACAGTTATTCCCCAAGGAGAAATTTTCATTATTTATTATAAGGGTACAACATTCTTCACTCTGTGGAGTAATGGCATTAGTGCATTTTAGAGATACGTGACGTACAGCACAATGTGCTGTTTATCGCTTTTCAGAGTGCAGATTCAAAGCAGGGTATAATCTGTGGTAAGCATGCCAAGTATCTTAATCTCCTTCACCAGAGTTCTACATTTACCATAGAAAAGCACAATGTTTCAAAGCACAATGAACTGTACATTTATATTTGGAATAATTAATAGTACTTGCATTGCACCTAACTTTGGGATGTAGCTGCAGCTGATTCTTGTATTTCATGTACATTTATGTGCTTCTTTGGACTTCAGACTGAAATTTAATTACGCATTGAAATTGTTCAATTTCAAATAAAATGATTCCATTTTTATTATCTTTTCAATTTATACACTAAATGGAAAATAATGATTTTTAGAATGATATAAATCCACTTTCACTCCACAATGTATGGCAACGACAGAACTATCTCTGTTCTACTCCACGCTATTTTCGCCAAATTACTTCACATGCCTTGGCTAAAGTGTCCATTTCCATTAACTGGCACTTGCAACAAACCTTGGTAGAAGCTTACAACAAATCTGAAGAAATATTATGAGTTATGCAATGTTTTGCACAAAAAGGAACTCTTAACAACTGGTTATGTCACTGTAATGCCTGGGCTCGATCTCAGAGGTCTTTCCTGACCTTAACAATTCTGTGATCCTGACTCATGATAAGAGACAAGAAGCACTTGCTCAAGTGAAGAGCAGTAGCAAACTAACGTGTCAGCAGGGAAGAGGGCATTTTATACATACAAGGCTTACATTGCATTCTTCAGTGCACAAGCAACAGGTATTTGATACAGACCTACTCAAGCAAGCTTGGGTACAAGAATAATTTTTGTTACTTGCATCCAGGAGCTCCAGGTGGGAAGAACAACAGGATAAATAACCAGCAGCCTCTACATTAACTCAGTGAGGTTGCCTGTAGCCAAGTCCATGCCCTGACAACTAACCTGGTATCTCTGTCTCCAAATGGGTGGTGTAGACATACTAGAATTCAAATTTTTTTTGTGAATAACTTTATACAGAATGAACAACATCACCCTTTATAAATCTCCATGGTACATTTTTTCCCAGTTTACATCATCTCAGCACATGAACTAATTAATTTAATGCCTGAATTTAGATTTGACAAGGTGTTGACGTATGTACACTTCATGCTTTTACCACAGTCTCTCTTTCTGTCATCAAGATAATTCTATTAGGTTTGTTGATTAGATATTGGATTCCTTTGTGTCACTGCATTTTCTTCTACTTGGTCACATACCCTTCACTGAAATTATTAGGGAAGCATGATGACTGTGTAGCATTTTGCCAGTTTCCTGCAAGAGCTGTTCCACATCTTGGAAAGTTTACAGTTTAAACAATACTTGACATGCAACTACAATGTGGGTTCTGACAAAAAGACTAAGTACTCCTAATAATCATTTTTAAAAATGCATGAGAAAAGAAGAAAGGAAGCTTTGAAAGTCAAAAGATTCAGCTAAACATGACTTTCCTCTCATGTGACTAGTGACTCGGATTACTAAAATGTTGTTTAAACTACTTTATTAGTCATTTACACTTCTCATTAGTAAGGTGGAGAAACCAGACGCTTTGTTAAGATCAAATTTCCTGTTCTGTCCCTCACATATTAGTACAATGCTTCAGTATTAGGTTTATAATACTAAAAAGGAAACATAATTTTAGAAGTGTTAATAGTTAATCAAAATAATAAAGACATAATCCTATGGATGCTAAATGTTACACGTACAGGAGGAAGAGCATATGTAGATCAAACAGAACTCATCTTTCTAGTAGGACAAACCAGCTGTGTACCCCTGGACATGCCCCAAGCCATCTCTACTGCTGAATTTCAAAGAACCAGCCTGCTCAAAAGATGTGACACTTCACTGAAAAAAAAAAAAAGGTCTGAGAAGTTCCAAAGAACATGGTTTGTGCTACATGACATGCTGTGCCACAGGAACAGGTCAATACTTCAGATATATTCCCTCTCCCTTGCCTATCTTGCGTAGGAGTCTACAAAAGAAAACACTAGTGGGACTGGAGAGCTGATGGGCTACCAGTCTGGGTAAAGAGACCCCATCTCTCATCCTTACAGACTCAGATTTTACACTGTCGATGGAAGACAGACATCCCCCCAGATAAAGAGGCTCCAAGGTGCTTCGCTTTGCTTTCGTGACATGCTGTTTCAGAGTCAGGAAGGAAGGATTAAAACCAGAGGCCCAGTGCCCTCAGTGGCATGCCAGTGCTCAGAGAGGCATATGACAGAACAGAGAAGGACTCAGAAGGCCAGAGGCCAATATGACAATGTATGGAGCCATCTGAAGATGGTTATTGAACAAAAAAATCTCAGCTTAATATTGTGCCTCAGAATTAAAACCAGCAGGGGAATGACAGCCAAACCCTCCTGGCTCAGAAGCATGAGATGTGCTGTACCCCTCACAGGGTCACTCAGAGCAGACCACCGGCCATGGGGCCTTGCTTGTCATAGTTTACATCTGTTTGCTCCTCCCCTCTGTAAAAAATACGTCTGGGAGCCAACAGCCTTCATAGCAACTCCTGCAAAGTCTTTCCATGGAAACAGGAAAACCCCTTAAATTGCAAAGGAACTAACTCTTGCTTCATGTAAGAGAAGAAATGTCTACTAACACAGTATCTGCTGTGTCCACTGTGTGACAGTTTCACAATATGGCTACAGAATACGTGCACCTCAGTCTTTACACCAAAACTTTTGTTTGTACGAATGGACATTGTACGAATGGACATTCATGTAGTGAATATGTGAAAACAGCCATGGTGATCATGTGTGGACACAGTGCTGATTTTTCAAAATTTCTGGTACAGCATTAATTGAACCAGTAATACATTATTGCTTTCAAGAATGTAACAGTATAAATCAAAATAGAATCAAGTCACTAAAAGTCAGAAAAATCTGCCTCTACAATCTTCCTTGATAAATACTTATTAGCTATAGGTACCTGAGAAATTACTTAAGAAGAGGTAACAGGACAGACAGAAAACAGCAACAGAAACTATGAAAGAATACCTTTCCTAATTTCAAACACAGTACAAAATCACAGCTGGCTTACAAAACAGTGACAGCGTGAGTCAGTCATTGCCAACTCCAGGATAAAATTCTATTGCTTCAGTCAAAAACACAAAGTGATGCCTTGAGCTACTACATTGCTTGCAGTCATATAACCTATTCCTGAGTTTTGGAACAGGAAACAAAGCAGTGACAGTTCAACACTCAGCCATTCCTGCAGGCATGCCAGCACACTCAGACTGGTGGCTAACACATACCGTCCTTTATCTGCTATAGAGCTCCTTCCTCACGCAGGATTTGAAAGTAGTATACCTCTGTATAGGTTTGTAGCCCTGTGGAGCAGAAGATGGAGAAGTGTGCAGATGCAGACAACATGTGGAGGCAGCCAGGGGTAAGCATAAGACAACGGTATCATGAAAATACAAAAAAATGGCTTTAATTGACAAATAGCTAGAAGATACAGTATGTGTTATGCAAAATGTTTATCATTTAGTCATTAAGTTCCAAGTCTTTCAGTTTAAAAATAGAATTTGTAAAGGAAAGGGAATCTTCTTATATATTTTTAAATTTGGGAAAAAAAGGGAAGTAATTATTTTAACTAAACAGTAAGCAAAAATAAAGCTTTTAATGTCTGAATATTTTTAATAAATTTATGGCAATACTCTGACTGACCACTTGATGGCAGCTTAACATATGAGTTTGCTTCAAACCACTAAAAACAAAAAGGAAGGTTTCAGGTTAAGCTACTAAATTGCAGAAAAAGAGAAATTTCATTTGGTGAAGTCTTTTCCAAAAATCTACCTAAAATCTGTCTTAAAATGAACATTTATTGTGTTCTTATAAGAGGTAGTACCTGACCCTCCTGAAGTTTGTAAGTTCAAGGCTAAGCTTTTAAATAGGACAAACCTGGTGCATACTGACTGACATTTCAGAACTGCATTTTCATTGGACTTGTGTAACTCTTTGCTCTTAAATAGGCTTACTTTAGTCTGGCTATATAACCACAAAATGCCCTTTTCTAAAATACATGGTCCCAGTACCAAATTCTAATGCCCTCAAGATTCTGGGTAAACGTTTTAGTGAAACAACTTTTTAAAAGGTTGAATTGCGAAGTACAAGATGTTAATTGTAAAATCGTACTTCAAATCATAGGCCTAATTGAAATTTTTATTTTGGGGTGTTTTTGGAAAGATAATCAGACACTACATTAATTGTGGTACATTTAAAATTAAAATCAGGCATTTATACTTCATAAATTGGTTCAATTTCTCATGGCCAAGATTTCTATGTTGCTACAAAATACTGAATAAGCCAAAACTGTTACGATCTTTTATCTGCATAATGGAACTGACTGAATCTTTGAATACGGATTCAATATCAGTTACTGATAAAGAAAAGGTTAGTGATTTGTTAGTTTTGATTTAGTGCAAGATGACATTTGAGCCCTCTACATTGTGGGAGCAAGAGGGCAAAGTTTTACTTGTTTTGGACACACTAAATACTCTGTAACTTTTAATGTACAAACAATAGGAAGCAATTAATGACACTTTCCACCATCTGGGAAAAAGGTTCTTAGGCATTTTCTACTTTTCATTCTAAACCAAGACTGCAGTGGGTGGGAGATGTTTATTAAGGCAAAATTTTTGCAGAGTTTTTTTTGTTATAAAAGCAAATTTTTGCAGAATTTTTACTATTATCCACTCTTGGAAAAATTTGGTTTGTGTGACACTTATGAAAACTTACTGGAAATTGTAATTCCTCAGTTTAGTACTGTAATTGTCTTGGAATACTACTGATTAGTGAAGAGAATGCATTTAACTGAATTACAGGACCAAATCACAGGAGATTTCTATGTAATCCAGGAGATTTCTAGTATTTAACTTAAATTAGAATTATAATTTATGAAAGACTATTATTCTTCTGAATATTGGTTATTCTTTATAGTTATTTAGCAGTCCACTGGAATATTTTATAGTGGTCCAGGCAAAAGCAAGATGCACACATAAGACTGAATAGTGCTGGATGATACAGATTTTTAAGAATTATATGTGATTTCTGTCATGCTTTTTGTGAAATAGAAACATATAATACAATTACAAGAATTTCTTAGTAAGCAGACTGTTTTCTGGTTAAATTAACATACACTGCACATTTACAATTAGTAAACAGTTAAAACATATAGCTGAACAGCTTAAAACAATTGTGAAACAATCATCATTACCACATCATAATAAAAGGAATTGAGGACCAACGAGGCAATAAGTTTGTTACAAATGGAGTGGTTGTTATCCACATTTTATGTTTGATCATAATATTACAGAAATAACAAGTAAACTATTAGACTCAACACCACTTCACAGAAAGTTCTAAAATTACATTTAGGAAGCTAACTAAAATTAACTAAAATTACAGAAATAACATATTGAAATGTGACTTTAGGAACCATAATACAGTTTAAGATTTATGTCTAAGCAGTAAAGCAATGAGGTTGATAGTTAGAACACCATTTTACATTTAGTTAAAAATGTTATCACCTGTCATATGAAGAACAAAAATGACTGCAAGTAATTTCCTGCCCTCTAGCTTGTTATACTTGAATATATTAGATACAGGATTTAATTATTAAAATCAACTCTGGACTAGAACATAGCATTGTTCAACACCACTTCACTAATTCTTTATTTGAAAATTAAAACTACCTTCTGCTGCAACTCTTTCCAACTGTCATTATGAGCACTTGGTATTTTATATAATGTTTTAGAAGAGCCTTTAGAGTTGACCTTTAACTAAACTTCCTGAGCTTGAGAGAGACAAATTCTCTTTTCTCTGCAAGCAATACAGAGATAATTGCTGCCCTTGTTAAAATTCTTAATGCTAATCTATTAATCACAGAATACAGAAGAAATGACAGTGTACAGGGATTTCTCATCTCCTACTTGGTTTGCCCATTATAAGGTACATCATTAAGTACATCATAAAGGTACATCAATAAGTATTGCTTTCTAACAAAAAAAAATCAAGAATTTAAGAAGGATTTTTATCTTACAGGTTGCTTCATTATTTCTATAAAATGTATGTCTTTAAACATATGCACTGCTGGTTTGAAATCTACAGATGCTAAAGTAGTGGTAAGTAGCAAAGTCAACTTAAGATAAGTATAAAAATTAGAATCCTTACCCTAAACCCTCGATTGAGTCTGTCTTTCATAATGCCAATAAATTCTTTGTAACTCAACTGGTCATCTCTGTCGACATCAAAAATCTTGAACACTGTGTTCACCAAATGTGCTGAAAGCTTCACACCTGTGGCTACATACACAGCACGCTTGAATTCATCTGCATAAGGAGAACACCAGAAAAAAAATTTAAAAGTGAATTTAATGGTACTTTGTGAACAGAATATTATGAAATACAAGTAAACTTTTAACCTGAGTTTTCACATTTAAATACTCAAAAAATAAGAAGTGAAAATTAGGACTGAATTTCACAGTTCTAAACCAAGTAGTTCTTAACTGATATAAAATGACACAGCTTAATTGGTGCCAATTGTTTTACACAGAAGATAACAGTCCAGATACTATACTATGTGCAATTAACAAAATTAGAAAATCATATTATAATTAAAGCTATGTCACATATATGGCATTTACTTATTTGACACAAAACAGAACCCAAGAAATAGAGCACAGAGAAAATGATACAATCCCTTGTAAGGGCACATGAGGCAGGACGATGCCGGTGTTACTGGGTCAGACCCATGAAGAGGCTACTTGAGGAGAGCATGCAAGTCTGACCACTTTGCATATTGCTCACGTTGCACTCCCCAAGCATCACAACTGTTTTATTAAGGATTTTAGTAGGTCATACATGCCTAGTTCTTTCAGTACCCACTTACTGATTTGTTAAAAATCTGTCTGATCTGTCTTTGGAACTTGTGACACTGTTTTCTTCTACAGCCTTTGTAGAAGGCCAAGTTTCAGATGCTCCCTGCATGAAGAAATGCTTTTGTTTGCTTTAATCTGATCTCTCACTGGTGTCATCAAGTGCCTCTTAACTTCTGTATTGTAGGATTTGATGGACAACTATTCTGCATTCGGCTTGTCCACCACTTACATGACTTTGCACACTATCTCCCATGGTATGACCAAGCCTTCTCCTCTGAAAGCTGGAGTCCTAGCATTTTCAGCCTTTTACTGGAAATATTAAAACTACAAACTAGGAAATACAAAACATATTTGTATTTTTGTCAACAGTTCTATATGGACATCAATGGATTTTTGTAAAAATATAGATATTTACCTTGACCTATGGAACGACTTGCAAAATTATACATTTGCATTGCAATTGTAAAGTCTTCTAGATTGTTCAAGAATTGAAAAAATGATCTAAATTCTTCAAATGTGATACCCTAAAAAACAGGAGAACAATATGCACTGTAAGAATGATCAGTAGTAATAACAACTGAATAAACAAACCTTGCAATTATATATGTCTACTTCATTTAAGAACAGATACCACACCTATTAAAAAAAAGGGGATTTGTAGTAAGAGTCAGTAATGAGTCAGTAACTCCAAGAGAACTGGAGTTTCTTGAGGAATGCAGTATGTCCTTCCTCTCTGTGACTGCAACAAGACAGCAATTCTCATCAGAGCAGTCGAAAATACTGTTCCATTGCTGAGGGCAATTTTTAAGAATTCCAGGATTATTGTAATATGGTAGTCAATATTGAGAATAAAAAATGTAGGTTTGTATGAACATTGGAGTATGTTTACTACTGAAAACCTGCAAACCACTATTATATATATATGTGAGTGTGTCTGCTCACACATATATAATAGTGTATAATATTGTATAATAATATATTTTATATATAATAATATATAACAATGTATAAATACATTGAATGGATTAATAAATATATGTTATGATCTACCTTAAGCCTGCACTTTAAGGCAAAATTTTTACATATCCCGATTTAGACACCCAGGTCTCTTCAGCTGATACTCCAAGTATCGAGTACTGGAAAGTTTGTCCAGCTTTTAAAAAAATCTATTGCATTTTGGCCAGACTTTAGAGTACCTTCTGTGAAAGTTTCACTGAAAGTGTTCCTGTTAAAAGAGTTTACTTCATCTTCATTCCTTGTGATATTTTTTCTGCTCTTCTCTCATCCTAATTAGAGATCCAAAGATCTGATAAACTATCTCTAAATCAATTTTGAAAGAGACCTGAAAATGAGACTTTGAATTGAGCCAGGACCATTGCTTATATCAAATTCCCATTGGTCTCACCCATTCTGAGCATGGAATGGCATTCTTTGTCAAACCTTGATCTCCCTAAACTCCTTTAACTATAATTCCTGACTATTTTTCCATTTGCTTTTATCCTTTTATCCTGTTTAAGTACTTGTCTCTGAAAATGTACTTGAAGGCAATAGTAAGACCTGTGAGCCTTTCTGTTCAAACTAAAACATTGATCTATGACTGTCCTCAAACATATACATAGTCTTCATGGTATGTTGGAACACAGAAAACATACAAACGTAGGTTTGTGCCAGAGGAGGAGACGGCAGAGGTTGGATGCAAACCAGTATGAAACAGCAAGGACTGTGGAAAATGTGGAGAGCAGCATAATATTGTTATAATAGAAGAATTTAATAGGTCTCCACACACTTGAGATGTAAACCCCTGCTTAAACGATCCTACGTAAGCGCTAGCTAAGATTTATAAACTCTTTGGAGAGCTTGGCCCATCTCCATCATGAATTGCTTTTCTCAACAAGCAGATCCTTCGCAACTAGGAGGAAACTTTCATACACACAAGTAGAACAACCTCGTTATTTAAATTTTTATCCTAAAAACTTAATATTATCAATACTTTTTGTTTCATTGCATTTGACACTAATAGTTTATGTGTCCAAGTTCTAGTTCTTGCACTGTGTTTAGACTGAAAACTCTATCGGACTGGAATAATTCTGTCATGCATTTGTGAAATTCCTGGATCAGTGAAACTTCGTGGCAAAAGAGCCATTGTAGGAAACATCCACCAAACTCTTGAGCTGACATTTTTAGGTTCACAAATCCTTAATGTGCACCAATTTGTCTGTAAAAATTCTGAATGCAGAAAATAAGTGTAAGAGGTCAGGCTACTGCAAAAATCTTTTTTGCCTGCATGACTTTTGCTTTTCCTAATAAACCGTCTCTTTCTCATCCCTCCAGTTTTCTGGCTTTTACCCTTCCAATTCTCCCCCTGATCCTGCTGATGGCGGAGTGAGCGAACGGCTTTGTGGGGCTTGGTCAATGGCTGGGGTTAAACCATGACAAAAAAGGGAAGTGAACTTTTTTATTTATGTGGACAGATTAGATTTTACTACAGCAAAGAAAAGTCAGATTAATGTACCAATGCTGCTAAAAATGCACAGACTTTCTTCAGGAGCTGATATCCGTAACAATTCATGATGCCAGCTTAAATGAATCACTGCTTGGCATCTAGTTAGTAAAAGGAGGAAAACATCCTGTGAGCAGGCAGCATGCCAGCTGAACATTTTAACGTGACTAAAATATTACAAAAGATCATCATGTTGCTTTAGGGTCTTCTTCGTACAGTGCCATGAAAGATTAACATTGCCAACTGTGAGAGTAGGGGTCTATTACTTTACAGACTCGACTAATTTTTCTTCTAAATAGAATCCTCTGGTTAGTATTAGTATTGCAGAATATCACTGTCATGAAGTAGAGAGCACATTTTATAATTTTCAAATTACAGTGTTATGACGAGAGTAAAAAATGTGACAACATTTGAACAACATATGAGCAACACTTCCATGGCAGTAAGAGGCAAAGGCTCATTCTCAAAAGCCTGTGGCCAGCATTAAGAGATGTCACAGGGATTTACTTTTTCCACTGTACTGACAGCAAATTTACCAAGCCAATGATACAAAGTTATGAAAAACAGCAATGTCATCTTTCACTTAATGGAGGTATAGTATATGACATACAGATACATGGTACCGATCCAGTGCCAGGACATTACCAGAACACAGCATAAAAGCAAATTTGTAACTGAGTGACAAAGCTTTCTACATGTAAGTTTTCCTTAACTGATGGTCCCACCAGAGACCAAGAAGGGGACATTACAGTGGAATACTTGCTATGACATTGGAAGACTTAGAGATGAACTTCAAAGAATACTTTCTTGTGTTCAAAAGAAAATGTCTGTACATATTAACTTCACCTTTGACATTCAAAGTATTTCTCTATACCTACAACTGTCATTATTTTTCAGTTTCCCAAGTGATACTTACATCATTGTTTCTATGCAAGACCCGAAGTGAGTGGCTTTGTTTTTTTTAGATTTCCATCTAGAACCATGCAGTTATAGCAGTTCTGCTGCACTGTCTTGGCTCTGAATATTGAAAGCTGCACAGACCTTTTATGGCAGTTCAATCTGAGCACCTCAGCAGCTAGACCAGGAACTTGGAAAGGGTGACTGAGCAGGAGCTCTGATCCCAATCTTACTTCTTCATCTTGTATCTAATCTGGTCAAAAGAGACAGCCCTGCTTTCCCAGCTATATTTAACTCTCCGTGGCCCTAACTGCTGTACAACCACAGGAAGAATCAGATAAGCCAAATATCTGAACATAAAACTGTTGATTTTTTGGAGTGTGCTTCTATCAGGTCAGTTGACTGATCTTACTTACTGTGAAGACCGAAATTACAACGTCATTTCTCAAATAAAAACACCCCAAACAAGCTGTTCGAACTGATTTATTACTTTTCTTTGCAAGCTCTGCTGTCAATGTTATTAAAGGATATAGCTATTGAAAGAGTTAGATTTCTAGGACAGATTAATCTGATCTCCTTCTGTAAACACAAACAGAAGAAGTATATCCAAAACATCCCTTCTTTGAAGGGCTACTTTTAGTGCTGTCCTGTAGATTATCACTGATGCATAGTTGCTCCTGCATTTCTCTTAGATACACTTCTGACAACATATTTGTTGTTAAACAAATCAAGGACTATCTACCTCACAACCTTTACTGTTTATATTATCATTTCTGTCTCTTCAGTCATTAAAAGACCCACACATCCAACATTAATTACAAGCAGTCCACTATTAAGACTATGAAACAATAAGATAAAATGTGACGTTATTTCTGAAGAGATGCTACTCCAGTGGCAGTGCAAAGAAGGAAGGACAGAAGGATGGAAGGGAAAGGGAAAGGGAAAGGGAAAGGGAAAGGGAAAGGGTTTTTTAAATAATTCAATGCTAGAAAATTGTTCTTTTTAATGTCTTATGGTTTTTTAACCTGTATTTTCATCTTCTGTCAACTTCAACAATATTACTAGCTAAATCCTACGGAACATAATTCTATGCTATTTATTCTTCTACTCTTTATTCAGCAAGTAATCTGAAAAACCAGGCACGCAGTTTATGATCAGAATAAAATCCTGGTGCTAAGTAATTCAGTCCAACAAAGCTATGTTTTCATCTTAATGACACTGGGACTGCACGCTGTGGTCCACTGCTAAACAATTACCTTTTCTTCAGGAATACTGCAGCGCATGTTTTCCAGGTAACTTGATGTATTTTCCACATTTGTATACCTCAAGAGAATATGGGCAAAGTCTTCCTCACTGATGGTGTTCATCCCATTAGAGTAGGAAAGGAATTCTATCTCTAGAACCTCAGTTTGCAGGTTATCCATAAATCTAAAGCACAAACATAAACATGAAGAAACTGTCATACTTTATATTTCTACTATTCAGGTCCTTAAAAGACTCGTAGAATATAAGCCAAAAAATGTTACACAAATTAGTTCTCTTTTTGCAGCACTGATGGTAAATTTGGTAAATCCTTTATCAATATTGACATATTTTCTAGTCAATACAACAATCTTAACACAATAATGAAATGTGTCAGTATGGATTAAAATTATTTGATAGTTACATTTCTAATCTAATTCTAGTTTGTGTTTGCCCAATTTTCTTCTTCAGTGGGCCATGGATCTTTATTTGTATATGCTAAACTCAAAATTCCATCGTGGTACTACATTAATTCCCAGAATTTATTCCCCATGTAGTTACTTAAGAGTTTGCAATTTAACCTTACCTTTGTAACAAGCCAAATATGATGAGTGCTTGCAGTCTTTCAATCTAACCCTTTTGTAAAAATACTTCACTATTACGGTATTTCTATAAACTCTTCCCAACTTAACAAACCCTTTAGTGTATTCTGGACACCAAATACAAAAACAGCTGCCTATAAAAAGGAAATGTATCTTCCCTGAATCTGTGTGATGTCCTAGTCCTACACCCAAGGGTGAAATTAGCTCCCTGGTCACAGTAGTGCGCTGGGAGCTCAAGTTCAGCTGATTGTCAGCTACAACATGTACCATTCTGACTAGATGCCTTTTGAAAAACTACCTTCTTTGCTGCTTCCTACTTTGAACTTACATCATGATTTCACTTAATGATACAGTTTTTATATTATGTAAAATACTGAATACTTTTCAGGACTCTTCATTTAAGGCAAAATATTTGGCAAACTTCTAATTGGAATACACAGCTAAGTGATAATGATAAAGACAATAGGTGTTGGGAATATTTACTGAGGAAGCAATAACTAAACGTATCTCTTTCAATTATACAGAAACATACAGTTTTATGGTTCTGTTTTTATGGCACTCTCCCTGTATTTTAAAATTCTGTATTTACTGGCACAATAACTAAGCCAATAGCTTCCACTGTATTTTAACTTTTACCCTAAGCTTGTTCTAAGGTGCCTGAATGATATCTTCAGAAAAACTTTGCATTTAAATATGTCCCTAAGTGCAGCGATGCACACAAATGTTTTTTAAAGCACTGACAAACAGTCATAAAAGATATAAATAATTCAAAATCAAGAAAGAAGTTCCTACCTACCAATAAGGACAGGGCTGGGGTATAACCTTTCCACCCCAAACTAACTAAACACACAAGTGCTAACAAAATTTGCAAATGCAGCAGCATTGGAAGAGGACTTTTTATTGTTGGGCCACTTATTGTTTTATTTTGCTCTTTGTGTATATAACGCACACAAAGGGAACATAAACTATATAAACATACCTGTATAAGCTATGTGTATAGTAATATAAAAAATATTAATTAGAACAACTACACAAATATTTTTTAAAAGGAATAATAAAGTTGAGACTCACCTATAAAAATCTTCGAAGTTCAGTTCAGCTTTTCCTTTCTTGCCAAAAAAGTGTACAAGCAGTGTAGTATCTGACAGTGAACTTGAAATATCATCAGCACGCTTAAATATTAGAATAAAAAAAATTAAAGGCCACAATTGGATCAGATACAGAAGTATAATCTGAGAATGCCTATCATCGTAATAGACTTTTCTATTATAAGTTTGTTTTACGTTCATAGTTGTAAAAAAGATTTTAGTATTAAAATCCATTACATTAATTTTGCCATGCATTTTTCACACAAAAATAGCACTAGCTGTTAATTGCATTTAGTAGAAAATAGTTAAACCAACAAAATGATGTAATGGAAGCTGCAATGAAGGGGGAAAAGGCATGAAAAATAAAACAGAAACTGGTGAAAAAAAAAAAAATCCTTGTCAGTTAAGGTAAACCATAAACATCACTCCCTTTGTACACAATCTCCTTTCCCTTCTATTATGAAACTACAAAGAAATTAAAGGGCACTAGTTCATATAATCTTATTTTATATTTCAAAAAGTAAGTATGGGATTGTGTTCCAAAACCACATTACTTAAGTGTACTTTACATGATTCTTTTCGGTATGTGGCAGATAACTACAGTTTAAATGTTATTGCCCAAACACTTTTAAAACACCAGAACTGTGAAAAATTTTGAAATAATGAAGCAATATTTGGATTACTTCTCTCAAGAATGTTCCTCATCTACTGGGTTGTGGTCTCTGCACAGGACTGGAATCTCTGAATATGCACTAATACTTTTTCCTTAATAAATAACAAAAGACTTTGAAGGCCAGAAGTAGAAGAGAAAGCCAACTAATTTTGACCACTTGCAATAGTAAAAGTTGCAAACAGGAGTTCAAACAGAAGTAGCTATCATCTGTGTATAGTGATCGCATAACATTCCACCTTTTTTACTACATATTCATTGCCCTGAACTGTCGCCCTGCATTTTGCAGTTCTTCAGCTTGCAATTTCTGTAAATAGTTTCTCACGCACTTTCTGTAAACATGCTCCTGTTTTGCTAACCGTGCCTGGATTGTTTTGCATTCCTTTGCTAAGTGGACTTTGTATAATAAACATTTCCATTGACCAGTGAGATTGAGAGGAGGAAATCTTCATCCTCCAATCCACGGTGGTTTCTAAGAACATATAAATAAATGACGGAGGGCAGAAGGTCGGGGCTTTTCTGGCCTCTCTGCCCTGGCTGCTTTTGACCTGACAAGCTTCGTCTCACGTGCTTATTTCGTGTCCGAAAGCGACACTGAACTATTGTGTATATGCATTGATTTTACTTCTTTTAAAAAGAAGCTCTTGATACACTGAAGAGCTAGAAGAATAATTCAGTCATATAAGACTCTTGAATAAGCCACAGTAGTCCAACATGACACTGTCCTCCAGGCATTAACATGCTTCTGCTAACTTTTGAAATTTAAAAAGGAATATATTTAGTCTCCTTACTGTACCTGCTTAGGGATTACCTCCTGTCTGAGCTCTCATTTTTCTTACAAAGACAGAACCTTATGAAAAGCAAAGAGTAGGAGAGCAGTCTCTGCTCTTCCTAGGTGAGCTACCACCCATTAGGATGTTTGTCTGCTGACTCTAGTGTTACAGTACAAAACAAGTATAGAAACCTAGCAAATATTTGGGAGATGTAACAGTACCAATTTATCAACATAATGATAGATTATAAACCTGTGGGATCTACCGTAAGTATAGAAAACTGCTTATACAGCTCTATAAATATCTACATGTATAAACCTGCAAGCCACACTCAGAGTCCTTTAAGTCTGACTCTGCTTCTTCACTGAAGAGGCTATAAATTTATAACAGATAGAGAAACTCTAAGTGAAGAAACCAGGAAAAAATCTTAAACAATATGCAATAGTTCAACATCATGATAAACCATATCATGAAAAAGCATTTCATATCTACATTCTCTACAATATATTATATTGTTTTCAAATTTACATACTGATTTGTGAAAAATGTAAAATGCAATATTCATTAAGAGTGTTTGTGTACCAACAACAAGGGAAAACACAAGGCAGTAACAACACAAATCCCTTCCTTTCAACATCCAATCTAAAGAAATGAGAGAGACTTTTCTGTTCTTTAGTATAATCAGTTTAGGATTCTCAAGATTGTATTTCATGTACTCTAGCTTCCTCTTTATTCTCACATTCTTCTCCAGGGAGAAATAAGATGACCTAGTGTATATAGAGGCAGAGATATTTCATGCCCTTCAATTAAGACAGCTCTGCTCTTCAAGTGAGCAAACTAATTCAGAAAAGTAATCACTATTTGTCTTTTAATATTGTTACCCTCCACTACAGGACACAATATACTGAAACACAGATACCCTGATTTCTTATGTCTTTTAAGCAATTAAATCCCTAAGCACATTCAAACAATTTCCCTCAAGAACACTGAAAAGATATCAAATGTTAAATTACAGCCTTTCATCTTGCAAAAACATTTCAAAACCTTAGACTTAGGTTGCACTCACCCATATCTAAAGAGCCGTTTAAAAAAAAAATACAATCTGTAAGTCTTTTCACAATTCCCACTTGGTTGGCCTCACTAAATGAAAAAACCCCAAACAAAACCCTTACTACAGAAACTCAACCCAATATGCTTCTCTGCAGAACTGCAGGCAACTGAAAACTATTCCCGTGCTCCTTCTGCACTGATTGCATTAAATAAATTCTCTCTCTCATGCAGTAAAGGATAAAACCAGAAGCCTTAATCATTTAATGCTATCATTTATTTTTCATGATAAAATTAATTTTATTATTTTAGATCAGTGAAAATTAAATGACCTCACCTATTTCCATGTATACAAATCTGAGCCTCAATTTTGATCTAACATATTTTGCAGTCATTTAAATGAGAATAAAATCCTGCTCATTTCTCTTTACCTTTACACTAACTGCAATACAAATGCAAGTAAAGAGACAAACCGAAGACAAGTGTTTCAATCACCTTATTGCCTTGCTGCATAATGGCAATAGCTTTTCTTTTCAATTTTCTAACCTGAAGTGCATGAAGTCTATTTATTTTGTATTCTGCAAAATTAATTTCAAGTTTTTGATTAACAAGGGTTGACTAAAAGCAGGTAATGATTATGAGCATTGATTCCACTTTTACCAACATGTTCCAATAATTATGTATATTATGATTTGATTTAGTAAGAGCTTTCCTATTGCTAATTCTTGATTTTTCCAACAGTGATAACTAACCTACTGATTTCCAGTTTCATGTAGTAATTTAAGAATAAACCCAAAAACTTAATTTAGTGATAACTGCCATATTCCAACAGGCCAATGTAATGGCTAAATTAGTAAGAATAGAGACAATATTACACACTGTCTGAGAAAGAAACTAGTAGTGATAAATAACTTTTCTCTCCAAAGAGACTTTTTGATTCCCACAGCAACAAACCTTATTTACTCTCCTTTTCAACTTACATATAGCCTTCTCAAAAGCCTATAAAACAACTCAGACCCCAGTGTCACCTTGCTTTATGCCACCTTCTTACTACAAATAGTTATAATATTATTCAGATGCAAGAGTACTTGGGAGAGATAAGAATAGGGAAGAAAGCCAGCTGGCCCAAACCAAGCAAGATAAAAATCATTATGGTGAGAAGTGGGAAATTGTCAGTGGAGAAAATACAGAACATGATTTTTCTACATGAAATGATTTAAAAGTGAGCAGACAGGCTTTTTATACATTTTGTAGAGAATTTAAATCGCTGCTGAGTATAGCTGCTATTAAGCTTCCATTACATTGTAGTTACAGATATTAGTCTGAGGCATAGGATATTAAAAAACCTCTCTCT
Source organism: Struthidea cinerea (assembly GCA_013397865.1). Lineage (NCBI taxonomy): Eukaryota > Metazoa > Chordata > Aves > Passeriformes > Corcoracidae > Struthidea > Struthidea cinerea. The sequence continues at coordinate 155,544 of VZTI01000219.1, forward strand.
CTTCAAATTAAACACGTGTAGAGATTACCAAACTTAAGTCCATCCACACCTGGGACTGAATTCATGCCAGCTAACTGTACATTAAGATGACATTTCATTCAGAAAACTCAATGCCCCAAGCTTCTTAAATAATCAATGAAACTAGAAGCCTTCTCTCCCCTCTATGTCTCCTTATCTGACTAGACAAGAGCACTGATATTCTGAGTTTTAAAATTCAGTGGAATAAATTAGGATTAATAACTGGATTAACAATTCAGAAACTCATCAATGTAGAAGCAAGGGAAGATAGGCTGGGTATACTGCTTTATTGCGAGATTACTATGTATATGTTACTACTATGGATATTGCTATAAATATTGTTATATAACTCAGTTCTGTAACACTACATTTTGTTTTGTTCAAGGGCAAATGAACACAAGCTCAGAGAAATACAGAAAAGGTCTATTTAATACCTGGGAAACGTAGGTTCTAACCTTAAGAGAAAAATCTAATACCTTATTTTGTTTGGCCCATAATTAAAATGGAAATAAATTAAAACTGAAGGCTATGACTGCATTTATAAACAGAACCATGAGTAAGAAGATTAACACTCTAAAGAAGAAAAAGCCCTATGAAAATTAAGAAACAACAGAATGGTATAAAGAGACTAGGAGTAAATTTAGCCTGGAAATTAGAAATAAGTCCATCAAAGTCCTCAGGTTATTCAGTAGCTGCTGCAGAGGAACAGCAGGGACAAAACACTAATTAATTTTAATATGAAGCACACATTGCTTACAAACCAAGGAAAAAAACTGTTTTACTCTGGAGGCCAGTTTCGGTTCTTTGTTCTTTTCTCATTATGATCCTGCTTAGGAAACATGGAACTCTGAGACCAGAGTCAGTGGGCAGTTGCTGTATGTCCTTTAATGCCACAACCAGCAGAGCAATCACTCTCAGTGTATGGAGCACAGAAAAGCCTAAATGATCTAGTTTTCTGACCCTCTGAAATGATCAATACAAAGAAATATATTACTCAATTTTCTAGAAACAGATTATGAAACATTAATTATTATAATTTAAAGCACTATGGAAATTAATTTGACAGCTCTGTGGTATTTCTAACCTCCATAATGATCGTGTAATATTAAAAAAAACTGACCAAAGTTTCGGTTACCTTAAAACATTCCTGGTTTTCTCCAATAATTAAAACAATCTTTGCATTATACTTTTTGTGAAGATAGGCTCTGATAATATACATAAAAAGCACATCAGGAATATAAAGATTAAAAGATTAAAGGGCTACAACTCTCATTAAAGTTGTCGTACCACTGGACCAAGCCTAAATTACAAAGGTTTCCTGAATTACTTCTCTTACTGTGAAATGCCATCACTATTAGTGTTAGAAAATGCTTCCTATAGGGAGGACTGAAGAGGACTAAATCTCCCACCTCTTTCAGAAGGTAACTCTGCTTTTTCTTGAAATTGACAACCTTCAATTATCGCACTGCACAGAACCAAATGCATCTGATCTGAGAACTTTCAGATTTAAAACAAAAAAGTAATTAAAAGGAAAAGAAGAAACAAGGTTCATAGAATAGGAAAACAATCAGAACAGAATAAATAAAATACCAGTCTGTTTATGGACCAGAGACCAGAGAGGTTGTTTTATACCTCTGCAAGGTCTGAAAAGAGTGCTTGGCTTGTGCTACGTCTCAAAGTATCCCAATAGCTTCTGGGGACAAGGTCCTCTCCTTCTGTTTTAAGAACCTGCAGTTTCAAGAAGCACAATTGTTTGAAAAACAAAGAACAATAGAACAACCATTTATAGACTTTAAAATCTTTTCTAACTGATCTTCAAAAGCAGGGCTTGGTTCTCTTGCCTCTAAACAGCGAAATTTCAACCAGTTACATGGCACTCTGTCAATGAAAGGAACACTGGTCTATTACAGCTATTTGCTTAATGCTCTTGGCTGCACCAAAAGTATCACCACACTCCACCTTCCCAAACAAAATCAATTCACGAAAGTGTAAAGTGAAAATATTTACTAAAAGTACATATCAAAATGACCATTTAAACTCAGCATTTTGCCACTGTTATTTCTATCAATTCTGTTTTCCCAAAAAATATTAATTTATATACTTATGTAATTAATTTTTTCATTTGTCAAAATGTAAATATTACCATACAACTAGTTATATAAATTTAATTTCATCTAATATTTATGATGACATCATTGCACCAAAAAGAAAGGCAAAAAACAAGTCTAGTAAGTTCAACTGTAACATACTTATCAGGAAAACAATATGCACATCTGATGATCAAACCTACCTTGTCATGTGAATGAACACCTCATTCTTTCATGCATGCAATTCTGTAATTATCTATTCTAAGTATTCACTGAATTTGTTCTCTTACTGGAGTTACTTTAGTCAATTGAATTAGTACTTCTGGGCGTGCACATTTTATTTTCATTACATGCATCACATCACAGTTATCATGTTCTGGTGGGCATTTGGCCAGTGAAAGCACTCATGCAGTACATGCCAAAGCAGTCTTAGAGGCAAATGCAGTACGCACCAGAACATGACTTGAAAGAATTAACCTACGCAAATGAAAATACCTAAAATATTTAACCCATTTAAAAACATCATCATATGCTTTCTATGCCCTGTGGACCTCAACACTTCTAAAAAAATTAGAACTGATTTGTAAGATGAAGTGAGAAGGGCCTCATGCATGAAACATCACGTTGGACTATGCCAGACATTTTAGGGTTGCATCTCCTTGGAACCTGGGTGTCTTCAACTCCTCAGGACATCAAGGGAAACAAAAGGCTGCCAAACTTCTTGTTTCAGTAGGAGAAATGGAACTCCAAAGTATCAACTTTTGGGGATGAGGGATTTTTTGAATTCCTATGCACCTGAGTCTCCTTTGCATGGAGATCTCCATTCAGATAGTAGGAGGGCAAAAAATATGGCACACACCTGGACATTATCTTGATAAAGTGCTTGAACATGGCTGGAGTCCAGAAGGAGATTTCTTCACTAAAACTGAAAATTACGTGAGTAGAGTATCTAACTAGTTTGGTTTCAGTTTGAAATAGGAGGCAGCATAGGAATATGGCAATCACTGTCCAGCAAGTTTTGCTGTACGAAAGCCTGATCTGAAATCTATTGAATCATAAGGCCTTGCATATTCTACTACATTTTTCTCACAACATTGCAGTATGCAAATCATGTGAACTGCATATTTTAATTCAACAGACTTCCTTCCTGCATATTGCTCAAATTATAGGTGCCAACTTCACAAGAAATAAATCTCTGCCTTTCAGTGAATAATTATATAAAGAAACAAATTTTAAAATGGGAATTTCACTAGTCATCTAATTCTCCTGGATTCCATCCCCTCACTTTGAATATCACAATAATGCCACAACTAGATTAATTCTTCTATTTAAACATCAAAACAGTCTGTTTTTTAAAAACTGTTTTACTCCTGCCATGATCCAGAGATTAATCAGGTCATGATGAAGACATTAAAAACCTCAGAACATCTCTTGCTGCTTCTCTTTCCCACCCCTCAAAAATGATTGAAAAGAAGTTTACTGTCACCTAAGTAATACAGGGTCTATTTTCTGTAAAATCCTTTCCTAGTTCAGCACTGAAAGTTCTTATGTATTTGTTCGTTAAGTGAAACATAAAAATAGGAAAGCTCTCTTCAGGATTCTTTTTTGGGGGGAACGAAGAAGTGAAGGATTCAATTGACTAATTATTCACACTATACACAAGGAAACAAAGAGATGGATCAAATGACTCATGCAGGATGACTTGATTTACACACATTAATTAAAAATATGTCTATAATTTATTGAAATGTATTTTGTACTTTCCCTTAAAAATACTGATTCCTCCATTTTATATAAATAGAGAGCAGCCTTTCCTCCTGATAGGCTTGCATGTTCAGAATGCGTGCAACAATCTTTTATGCAAGTCAAGATTCCTCACATTTTTACTCATTAGCAGAAATAATTTACTTTTCTCATAGCATATTATTTCATCTCACTGGTGAAGACTGCATCAATTGAAAATAATTAGAGTACATACACTGTTAGTAGAAGTATGATATCCATAAAGTTGAAGACGCTGGCATGGGCCAAGCCAAGTATCACGTGTCAGAATGAAGACAAAAGAAGGAGGAAAAAAAGACAACAGAATAGGTTAAGACAAGCAAACCTTTACTTTATATATTATTAGTCTTTTTGTTTGTTTATTTGTTTTCAAAATGACAGTGAACAAAAAAATGGTTTATTTTCAATCTTACTCTTGAAATTTTTGTAAGAGAAGTATAGATTTTAGAGATTACCCTCAGGACACTAAGGACACAAAGAGAAGCTCTGCTTATATATCAAAATGTTTCTTATAATAAGGAGTTTTTTCCATAAATATGCAAATTGCAAACGAACATGGGGTTTTTCTGCTGTGGGTTTGACAGAGATTTGTCCCCAGTATTTACTTTTCCAACAGTAAAATACGTATCTGCTACTGCTGCCATCCTTCAGAAAAACCACCAGAGACTCATTTATTTCTGACTTACCTTGCTTATGCTCACATGAAATGCAAATTTGTCATTATGTGAGTACCCAATATTCCATTAAAATCTCTTCAGATTAATATATTTTTCATTGGTCATAAGCATAATTGAGTAAGAAATTGTATTTGAATATAAAATCTAAGTTCAGTTGTAACATTTCATAATCTATTTTAAAACTACTATGTTGACAACAAGCATCAGGATCAGTAGGTCTACATAAACAGCTTCAGTTAGTTCTGAAAGCAAGTATATAGCTTGGTCTTCCCACTGAGACCTCTCACTCTTATAGACAGTAACACTGGGTCATTACTATTCACTTTTCCCTAGATTTCTAAACTCCAAGTGGAATCAATGCTACTGTCACAACATGTACTACAGTATTTAAACACTATTTTTTCCTTTATATAAACCACTTCCTCTTTTTTTTTCCTAGTAAATGCAGTTTAGGCTAAATATTGCTTTGTTCTACTTATAAAGTTATGCATATTCTTTTAACAATATGAATTTAGTGTTTAAAAAAAGTGATCAGTGAAATATATACACACATAATTTTGTCCTACATCAAAAAAACAAACTACCAGATGCAACTTTTCTGATTTTACTTACCAGCATTGCACGTTTTTCTTCATTTCCTCTTTTTTCTCTCTTCTCATTTTTTTTCCTGAAGATCTCTTGGAGCTAAAAACCAAACCATTTTGTTCATATTTAATGTTCAGCCTGTTTTCACATGCATAACAATATCCTTCATCGTAAGGAACATTAAAAACAGTATTAAAATGCACTTCTTTACTGAAATATCAGAGTTTCAATGATGCTTTATTGTTCATACTCATGCCTTCATGTTCCTTCTGTGACTTAAACCATGACACAGAAAGGGAAAAAGGAAATGTTTTTTTTCCACAAAGTAAGGGTGACAATTCTACTTGGGAGCACAATACTAAGAACGTCCTATTTAGCCAATCTGGCCAATATAAAAAGGGGAAGTTCCACCCTTTTTCACCACCTCAAGGCATATCCTTTCTTGTCAGGTTCTAATTAGTATCTGTGTGGTTATGTAGTCAGCTGGATCAATCTTTTTTTTCATATTAGTTTCCAACCTGATCAGTTCTTACTCCTGTTGGCACAAGGGAGGGGTAGAAACACCTGGTGGGGGTGAAACATTCCCCTTCAGCAGCAACAAACTACTACTCAAGAGTAATTTATCAAGTACCCTTTCTTTTCAAGTCTGTTCAAAGAATACCTTCAGGTCTTGTAAAATACCCCTTTCACAACTATCTCAACATGAAGAGCTTTAAACATAACTTCTGAGAAAACCTCAAATACAAGCTTTCAAACATACAGATTCTTAAGCATATTTATTTTTGTAAAGTCTTCAGAGTAAGAACTGGATTGTACTTATCTTTCTTTGCAAGTACCTGTTTTATTTAGATATTTTTATTTATAGTAATATCAATTAATGTTTCCAAGCCATTAGAAAAAGGTGTCACAGTGTTTAGTAAGAGAGAGCAGTATTAACTATGATACCATCCAGATCTCTACCAGAACTTCAGCTTTTAAAAAACTGAATGTGAAAATATTGTACTGTCACATGTAACATTTGTTATCCTCTAAGTGGGCTGGAAAAAGAATAAACCCTGATCTGAGAAATTTGTCCTATCTAGCGTATGGTATTTTCAGAAGCAAACACCTTGGCAGACAGACACATTGTGGCAGTCCTTTCAAAGGCCCAATTTTACCTACCAGAAGTCTGGTAAAATCTGATACTGTAATGGCATGTACACAGAGCTCCACAAGGATTGGAATGTGAAACAATAAAGTGTGTGTGATAAATTTTGGAAGGAAATTTTCCAAACTAAATTTCAGGATATCTTTATTTCAGAGAAGGCAGATGAGTAAGACAAAGGGATCAGCAAGCTTTACAGCAGTGGTATGACAACCCTGAAATGAAAGAATTCAGTGTTTAGTGGTAAAGTAACAAACACATTTATAAAAAACATTTTATGAATTTCCAAAATTGACTACTGAGTTCTGAAATTTCCTGTAAGGCAAATACAGACCAGAATATTTAGTGAGTCACAATACCTATTTTTGAATATGGGATCAATTTACAGACCTTGGTATATTTTTTCTAATCTTTTTGCAAACCTACAGGCACAAGTTACTGTAACTTATGCCGACAAGGAAAGAGTCATAAGAGGATAGAGCACTACACAGTTTGCAACCCAGAAAAATACAAAGAAAAAAGTTACACGAACAGAGAGAAATAGAAAGAAAATCCCTTGTGAAAAGTGAAGTGACAAGCCATCAAGCAAGAGAGAAGAGTGGCAGTAATTGAAAAACCAAAAAAGATCAGTAAAAAGCAAGGCATCCTTGGATTTATTTCCCCTGCCACAGAGGCAAAAGGAGTAGGATTCTGTTGCATGCATTATGAAAGCACTTGCTAAACTTCTGGAAATGGATCTTTTGTTCAGAAAGAGTGCTATAGGATACCAGTGAGTAAAAAAGTGAATGCAAAAAGGGTCTAGGAGTACTTTCATAGGAACATTGTATGAAACAGGATAATGAGTTTGACTGCTGAAGGCAGCAAAAACAAGATCTCCAGTAACAAGGCAACACAATCCTTCTGTTCCCTGACCTCACTCCTGTGACATAAGCAAAGCACAAACACCGTGGAATTCATTTACAAAAACAATGCAGCTGTTATCAGAAAAATTAAGTATTTCTCAACTCTTTGCTACACATACGTTTTCCTCAAGAATCACATAACACGTGATCCCTAAACAAAGCTCTTCAAAGTCTCTTTATGTGCTAAACTGAATAGCATTTACTACCAATTTTGCGATAGCTGCCTGTAATTAATGGATAAATACTTTGCAGATGTTGGGGTAGTTCAAATGGCAACTTTTGAACAGTCTCCTGCTTCCAGGCATATAGGATATGATACATCATATTCAAGCAAGGTGAGTAAAAATGCCAAATGTGTGTTCTGGGGCCAGTTCTATCACAGCTGCAGTATCACTGAATCAACTTCTATTTTCATATTTACTTTTATTACATAAAAATCTATCTACCTATCTATGTTAGTTCTTTTCACTTCAGATCTAGCATTCTGACTTAAGGGTTCTGACATAATTTTTGAAGGATCAAAACACCTAATGAAGCAGAGTTGCATTCAAGTTTAACCTATACAAATTTGTTAAATACAATCACAGGTGGAGGACAGTATACCTAATGTTTGAAAATTTTACTTTCTTTCTTTCTTTTATCCACCAAGTCTGCTAACAGAAGAAGAAGGAGAAACTTTAACCAGGGATCATGACAGAGAACAAATACATAGCAGGACATGATGAGGACTATAAAAGCATACTTAGAAAGAAAGATGCAGTACCCACAGTTAAATCTTGTCCTTGCTTCCCATTTTACATGCTTATTTTATTTCATTTTTAGCATCAGTTTCTGAAAGACAAAGCCTCTTGCTTCAATTTCCTCCCATTTAGCTGTAGTAATGGAAGACCTTTTTTCTTTTAAGAACAAACTTGTCAGTCTATTCCACCACATTCTGTTTAATTGAATCATGAAAGATGCTTGCTTTTTTTTCTTCTTCTTCCTCTATTTTCCCTTTGTTAATTAATCCAATGTTTGCTCCTCCAACTGGAGGAGATGCTTATTAAGAATTAGCACATACAAGGATGTGTACATTCAGTAACAGAATACAGAAAAATGACCAGCATGCCACAATTTGCAAGTGATGTCACTTTCCAAAATAAATTTGCAATTATGTCACCAGAACAAGGCCCTAGACCTCAGAGCTCACTTCCCTGAGAAGGAGAATTGAGGAAAGTTCAGTATATAGAGGAGAGTTTTTTCCATATTTCTATTTTCTTAAGGTTAGCATAGTTTATTTGAATCAATTAAGAAACCATACACAGGAAAGAAGGGTGTCTTTATTTTAAATAAATTGGGCTCTGACACTTAATTAAATACATTCCATGTGTTTGTCTCATTCTTTGTATTCTGTTCCATCTTTTTCAGTAAGACACTGGGCTTTTTCTCATGTGTATTTACTGTATTTATTTATAAGCGCAACTACACTTCTTTTATATGAAGATAAAATGTATGTCTTTTACACAAATATCTTTTTTCCAATATCTGACTCAATTCTTATGAATGTTTTATTATAGTAACCATCTGTACTTGTTCAGTAGAAAATGAAGGTCTTGTGTAGTCTTCAGAAAGCCTGTCTACCACTAACCACAAAATTTCAAATGTAAATTTCTAAAGAGATGTCAAAACCTATGTTCACAACTATAACTGAGTGCTTCAGTGTAATTCCAGACAGCTGCTGCCTATGGGTATTAACAATTCAGAGATCTCTGGTTCATGGTGCACTTTTTTTAACATAAGGGCACATAGCCATTGTAAACTCAGAAGCCCTAACTTTGAGTGGTCAATTTTCTGCATTCCCCTATTTTTTTTTTAAATGATCAATCACTGACATTCCTTTAGAATGGCATTAATTATTCCTCCCGTTTCTTTTGAAATCAGAAAATAAATTAACATAAATCGCAAATAGCCCTCTTGTTACACAAAGATCATTCTCCTGAACTTGGTGGATCCTACTACCTGAAAACTTATGAAGTATTCAAATTTTAAGATACAATTATCAGATTTATCATGATAAAAAGGAATATATAGTGGATGATTTAAGATTTTCAAAGATTTTCCCTCAAGTGCCAAACTATTCTTCATTTTCAAATCTCAACAACATATGAATTTTTCTTTCAAAGGCTGGGCTTTTTAGAACTGTTTAAATTTCTAACCCCCCAAAAATAAAATCTTCTTAAATAATTAAGATGAATTTACAGAACTGCTTTTTCCAAGCCATAAACAGAGCAAAGCTCTAATTTGAAAAAATATTGTCATTCAAATTAGTAATGTAACAAAACCTCGGATGCAACCAAACTACTGCCAATATATCTACTTCTAGATATCCTGCCAACTGCTCTAAAGCATGTGGAAATCATTCAGGTCAAAGTCAATTTCGCTTTTAGGAATATTTTCCTTAAAAAGAACTCACCGAACCCCAGCTTAGCAAATTGCTTCAGCATATGGATTTATGGGCTGATATATGCACGGTATGTTTTATTTCATTACAAATCTTGTCCAAAACAGATGATAGTGTCACATTATGTAAGTCAATATTTTCAGGTCACTTGTGACTATCAGCAGAATGAATGGCAAAGTGAGGTGGTCTCCCAGCAAAAGATTCTTTTACAAGTCCTTTCATCATTAGAGCAATTCAATAACTCTCCTAACCATTAAAACATTTCTATTACTTTAATAGCCTAACTGTCTGTGACTACAGTAGCAATTATAAAGATCTGGAATAAAAATTAGAATTAAGCTTCAAAAATAATTACATACAACACTCCTGTGCACTATATGAAGGAGCTTCTATTTTCAGTTTACATTATAATAACTATATTAAATAAGGCAAATAACTACATTCAGTGAAGAATAGCTAGCAATGTAGACAGTATTCTCATGACTATTGACATCATCACATTAATTTCAAGATTACATCAAAAACTGCATATATACATACCACTAAGAATTCCTTTTTGTCCACCATTTCATTGCCATCAGTATCGAACATGTTGAAAGCAATTCTAAAACCTGCATGTGGCTCTGCCAAAATAACGCCGAACATTCAATTATTTACTTCCTTGGAAAGAAAGCAAGTGTAATACTCTAAGAAATTATTTGGTGTCCCTGCATAAAAGCCAGACCCCCAACTAATTTAAGTTAGGATTATTTGTGTACACAGTAAACGCAAATCATAACATCTGTAAACCAGTATAATCCAGTTATTCAAACAGAAGGCATACTTGCAAAAGTAGAAATAGAACATGAAATAGCCAAGAATAATATCTCATAAAAGAGTGTTAGTTAATAGTAGAGTCCATTTTATGTTACAAACACAGATATGTAGAAAAGAAATTTTCTAAGAAAACACAGTGTTCTAAAAGACACTTTAAAAGATTTGGAAAAAAGGTACAGGATGCAACTTCTGGTCAAAATAAATGTTATGCCGAAAGTCACCCAGCATTTTCTTGTTTACATGCTTAAAGCCATTGAAATTTGAGATCAGATTAGAATTTTAAATTATTTCTGAAACATGGCAACTTTGAAGGTAAGTAAAGGCTTCAGGCAACATTTTGGGGATACCCAGTGATTTGCAGTATGAATGAATTATGGCCAAAAGTTCATTCAGATAACAAAGAAATAATGGACGAATATCCATTGATCCCATAGTGGAAGATACTAAGGGTTCAGGGTCAAGTTCCAGCTCTGATTCATAGTAGGAATCCAGTTCATGTCCAACAAAAAAACCCACTAATGAGTCCAACAGAAATTGTTTCATTACATACAAGTGAAAGACAAGTAAAATCCTTTGCTTCTTGCCAGAAAGCTCCTCTTAAAATGTATTTTAAAAGTCTGTATCAGACTTATTTTACTCTAAGTTATTCTACTTCAGTTTTATGGGTGATAGAAGAATAATTATTCAATTTTGTTAGTGTTTTCTGACATAAATACTTTATATTTTACCACGGACTCTTTGATGTTACACATTATGCACTAACTGGTGAAACAAACCAGTAATAATGTGTATATTTCTCATCTCCCTGTATCCATTGTCCCTCATGAACATCAGCAAATTTAGCTGCAAATTTTGTAGGAATTTCAAACAAGAAAATAAATTTAAGCTCTTGACTGGGGTTTAGCTGGAGCGTATGGCACAGCTTCCTCAACAGCCACTAAAAGGTATTCTAGATAATAATGCATTTAAACAAAGCATTTATTTAAAGCATTTATTAAAACATTTATTTACACGAGATTCCAGAAGGGCAAAAGAGGTTCAGATGGACATATAGATGTATGGTGTAGTTTTCTATATGCAGGGAGGGGAAGTGTAATTTAACACACAGCAACACATTGACAGCTTTGAAACTCTAAGGAATCTTTTAGACTTTTTCTCCAAAAATACTTACTTGTTAAAATACATAAGAGGAATAAATATTCTGTGTAAGATATCACACCTGAAGACAAAAAAAAAAAAAAAAAAGTTATGCCATGTTAGTTTCACCCTGTCTTCACATCCTACACTTGAAAACACTAAATCTATATATAAGGAGAATTTTTGTACATGTGCATATGCATATTCATACTTGTATGCATGTAACTATTCAACCTGTTCAGTAAGTTATTTGTCTACAGTATTAATCTATGCTTTGGGGCTTTTTGTTTGGGTTTGTATTTTAGTATTTCAGGGAAGGAGTACATTAAACATGGCAAATAAAACAACAGTCAGTGGAGCAGGGCTCATTCAACAGAAACTGGCTTGACTCTTAGAGGCTAATATAAATGATTTATTCAATTTTCTTTCCAAGAACCCCTAATTCATGATAATACTCTTTAACAGTATGAAAACATTTACTTTGAGAACATTAATAGGGCTTCCTCCTGATACACACCATTTGAACACAATTCTTGACTTTAATATGTGCTTTGTAAATGCATGTGTTATATTACCTTAAAACTTGATCTCATGGTTTTTTTGCAAGATTAAAAAAGGGAACCACACTGTGGAACAGCACTTCCTTTTCCCTTCAGAAATGATTAAGGCAAAATTTAAATTAGAGCTGAAGTCAGTACCCAAATAGTATGTCTCGTACTGTAAGTTGTACTTGTGCCTTTCTAGCTCTGGAGTAAGGGGTAAAGAGACAACCTTGCAGAATGTCCAGAGCAGCAATGAAGAGAAGCACCACATAGTTCAGTAAGAACTGAAAACAATGGCTTGCAGCTCTCCCAAAAGCCCTTAGCTCCAACAATCTTTGAGGCTCAACTAGGAAAACTTGTTCCTGATTTCTAACAAATTGGTTTTGTCTGTCCTCCAAAACCAGAAGTGTTAAGTCAGTCCACAATATTAGATTATTTCAAAAGCATGGAAAAAAAAGTATTTAGATGCCTGAGAGTAAAGATGTCTATCAGCTGGGATTTTCAAAAGTTGCTGGCTGTCTCCTTGATTTCAGTCCAAGTCAGGTGCAAAAGTTTTTCCAAAAACAGCCACATCTTTGGATGTTTAAATATCTTTTAAAATCTGACTTAACTGAACATGTGACAAACTATGTAAACAGTCATCTGATTTTTTTTGCACTGAAAAACCTGTACAATTAAAACTCAAAACATTGTATCATTCATGTGGATTTTACTTCCATATCCCATCTTTTGATCCAAGAGCAAATTTCAATCTTCAGAACCAGGATTTTATTACTGCTAGTAGATCTACTTAGGAAAGTTACTAAGAATTTTTTAATACCGCCTACTCTTTCCCTCAATTTACACATTACTGAAGATTAGCAATGATTAAATACAGGCATTTAAGTAACACATGCTCTATGCTTTATCTTCTTGATTTTATACAGCAGCTTGCAGAAATTGAAGTTTTCAAAGGCCTGCTTGAATCTGTTTGGACAAGCACCTATCAAGAAATCAGATACCTCAAAGGTTCTCATTCAGTGATGGAAAACATTCTTTAACAGCCAGTCAATAAATGTAAATATATATTTTTGGTTTTTTGATGGCACCTTCTTTGTTGTAAAACAGGAAGAAAGTACAATTGTCAAGTAGTCCATCACAGGTATGAAGAACACAATATAAACAGCCTTGAAAGCCTTCTCTCCTTTTGTTTGTACTGGCATATTGTAGTTGCAGACAGATAGTTCTGGTTGATTGCTCTGAGTGTTACGGGAGAGAGGCTCTGAAATGATGATTGAAGGGAAAGAAAAACTTACACTAAGATCAGAAAGAAGAGCAGGAGGGCACTCAAGGGTAAAACGTAATAAAAACTTAAGGTCAATGGGCATAAATCTGAGTGCCTCAACTGAATTACATAAATCCATGGCAAAATAAATGGACATAGGCTTTTGCTACTTGCTTCATATGTGCATATTTTTTTAAAAAAGTGAGTAAGAAACAAAAAAATAAAGACTAAATTATAACTAAGGAGACCTGAATTCTATTTCCATTTCTTTCACGATTTTAAGTTATCAGTCATAAGACCCATCATATTTTCTTATATTACCTATAAAACTGGACAACAGAAGTCAACTCTTCTGCCTATATAGAAAGCAGCTTAGAGCAAAGCAGTACATTGAAATACAATGTGAAGATGTGCCAATTTCTGCCTCTCCGGAGTTCTGGCTACAGACTCAGAAAAAAAATGTGAGTGCCTCCATGCACTAGAGACCCTCCTTTGAGAGTAGGTCCACGCTACTTACTCCTTTAATAAATTTGAGCTGCATTTGAATTATATTAATCAATTACATGCACACATTTGATTGGAATTCTGTTGCTTGGGTGCTTGTTTTCCACATCCATAAAGTGTCTTTCTTTCATAACAAGTACTTGTGCCTGCTTTTAAAAATACTTCAAATGTGCCACCAGACATTTGCCATTTCGAATATAAGCAAAGAAATATGAAGATTATTTATTATAAATAGCTTTTAAATGTCTGTAAAGCCATCATTGTTTTATGTCCCTATGTTTTTTTGTCTTGAAGCAATAGAGCTTATTAAGAAAGAAAAAAATACAACAGAGGAGACCAGAAGTGATTCTTCACTTACCAACAGTGTGAGTTTTAAGAGCTATCAAAGCCCTCATCTGCAGAGTTTCAAGAAATATATAACATTTCTGCAACTCTCTTTGTGTTGTGTACAAAATGCTTACTCAGTGATCAAAGATACCACTACTGTCTTTAGAAATAATCACAATATTGAACCTATTGGAAAGAAGTAAAGAGATATTGTTTCTTTACTGGAATATTCTGTCTATAGTCCAGAGGTCATTCATGGCAGCAAACTGAACCTGAAATATTCAAACATCAGCTTAACAAACTCTGAGTTCCCAATCACTTACAGAGGCTAGTGGTAAGATGGCATCATTAAAACACTGTAGAGACTACATGGAACTTTTCCACGCTGTAAAATGCAGAAAGCAACAGCAAGCCCTTTTTTTATTTTCGAAAATGTGACTCAGATTAAAGTACATCATCACAAAAAAGTTAATAGAGTGATAATTTGGTTCAGGAAAATAAATTCTCCTCAATCACCTTTCTCATTAAGATTACGGAAAAGTTTGGATGATCCTTTCCAAACTGGTGGCGTCTCCATAAGGATCTGATTCAGTTCCTAAAAGATAAGGTTTAAAAAATGTAAAAGCATGTATTTCAGTATTTAATGAAGTAGTTAACAGATTATGATTAAATTCTAGGATATCAATATAAAAGACAAGGAACTGCATGCAAATCTACCAGTTAATTTAACTTCAGTTACCACAATGATTTTGGAAGTACTCAAGCACTCCATAAATTTTTGCACACATGATTATTGCAAGAATTACTCATCTGCATGAATACTCAGTGTTTCCTGAGCTGGAGAGAGACATGCAATGTATTTGTGGCTGAAATAACTCACCACTGCTCATATTGACTGAAGCCAAGGATAAGTCCTGGATTTCAGTAAGGTTTTCATACAAAATTTGAGCAGCTGTTCTTTTAAAACACTTGACCTGAACTAAAGCAAACTTCACCCATGAATATGAATACACTTTACTTAAAATACAGGGAAACAAACAGAGTCCTTTCGCAGTTATACAAATGTAAAAAAAAAAAAAAGTAAGAGGCACTTAAACACCACAAAAGGGAGAGAGTGGCATAAGTATTTCAGTATTTCAGGCAGTTTTGGATACACCTAGACACTAAGAAATGCAGTCAGATATGGACTGAGGGAGAAGCTGACAGACATTTGAGAAAGTCCGTAAATCCAACAAAACAGGCACAGCTGCTAAAGTATCTGAGATTCTGGATTCAGCTGAGTCTGAAGTGACAAAAATGAAGGAACTAAACTCTCCTGTGCCTCTACATTTACATCACAAACAAAATCAATTAAAAAAATGCACAGTTATAAGACCACACAGGAATTACTGCCCACCTGCTTTGAAAGGGATCGCCACTTTTTAGCATCTGCAACAAAAGGAGAAGTTATGAATGCACAGAATTTAGTTATGCCAATGTGGTGTCACAAAAATTGGACTGCAGCTATACTGTGTTTTCTAGACAAAGAATTATTTGCCTCAGTTCATGATTGTAATTGTCTTTATATTATCAAAAAAACATTTAACTTAATACATACCTGAAGTCCTAACTTTAAAGAACCAATTCAGATGTATAGTTTTTAATCCAACTCTGCTTCAATGCAGGAAAATACTTTCAACCTCCAAAATACATCCTTAGAACATTTAACAGGAAATAGAGGGCATTCATGCTAACCCCTGGTATCAATATTCTGAAATTATTATTTAGTAGCAGTAGTATTAAAATGCAGATTGTAAGGAGACCTGGATTATGGCCCTTGTTTCACTGACTACTCATACTTTTTAAAGCAAATACAGAAAAAAAGCTCTTGAAACTACACCAAGTGCTAAGACACCCTTCTCATCCCTTCCTACTAACTCAGATTCGTGCTTCCTTTTCCAGCCTCTGTCAGGCTCAATTCTTTGTTAGTTATAATTGAAAAAGAGTTGTCCATAACCATTCAAGAATTCAAAACTTGAGGTTCGTGACCACCCTCTCAAGACAAATATTTGTATAGATTCAATATTAGGATAAGGCACTGTGAATATCAGAACTCACAAAGGTCCAGACGGTAGCATTTTATGTGATCAAATCCATAACTTTTGTGGGTAAAGGCTTCTTTTTACAGAGCAAAACACACTGTGTAATCAGAAATCCTTTTCTCATAATGAACTCCATGCTCCATTAAATAATTAAAACAATACACTGAAGCTTCTCACTATGGTCTTTCATTAATTCATGGTTAGAAAATGACTGAAATTTTAATTTTACATCTTGGTAAAAGTTTGCACCAAGACAGTTGACAGAGCCCACTCTAACTATGGTGGAGTTATATCAAACAATGTCGTAACATGAACTAACAGATTTTCATAAGCTTTTCAGTTTNCAGCCCAGTATTAGGCTAAATTTACTACAGTTAGCACTGAGGGGAACAAAATATATTTCCTCTTCTCTTACTTTGCTTTCTAAACATATAAACAGATACTCAGATTATAAAATGTATCAAGAATGATTCTTAAAAATAATATTATGTTCTCAAATCAAAGCCTGCACCATACAGGCAGAAGCAAGTTAATTATAGCTTTTTTTTTTTTTTTTT
>VZTI01000219.1:172453-188087 GCA_013397865.1 Struthidea cinerea
CACTATGGTCTTTCATTAATTCATGGTTAGAAAATGACTGAAATTTTAATTTTACATCTTGGTAAAAGTTTGCACCAAGACAGTTGACAGAGCCCACTCTAACTATGGTGGAGTTATATCAAACAATGTCGTAACATGAACTAACAGATTTTCATAAGCTTTTCAGTTTAATTTTTTAAATAAAGTCCCCTAAAACAAACTCATTTGCCATACAAATTGATATATATTTAGGCCTACCATAAAGAACTTGGAGAATAAATAGATCTGATTTTCCAATCAGATAATTTCCCAGTCTCATACGTTATATACATATTTTCTCCCTAGACAAGTCAGTGAAGATTTACGCACATATATATATATATATATATATATATATATATGTATATACACTTCTTACAGCCCAGTATTAGGCTAAATTTACTACAGTTAGCACTGAGGGGAACAAAATATATTTCCTCTTCTCTTACTTTGCTTTCTAAACATATAAACAGATACTCAGATTATAAAATGTATCAAGAATGATTCTTAAAAATAATATTATGTTCTCAAATCAAAGCCTGCACCATACAGGCAGAAGCAAGTTAATTATAGCTTTTTTTTTTTTTTTTGTAGTAACTGCCTGGAGTAAAAAGTTAAATTTTATAAAAGAAAATATACCCTTAACATATTAGTTAGTGTTTAATCAAAAAAGGAAGTGAACACCCTCTTGACTTTTGTAGGGTTTACATGATTTCCAAAGTAAATCAATCACAATAGACGCATTCACTCCATCACAAATCTCACTCAGGTCTAGTATTATTAGCTTTTCTATAAAGCAGACATAAAGAGCTTCTATTATTATGCTTCAAAGGGTATTTTTGCTTTTTGACAAAACTCAAGACCTTTCTAGCCTTCAGTCATAAAAAACCCAGGTACATGTTCTTTTTTTATTATGCAAAATATAGGTGGTCTAGTATGTCAGCCTGAATGGACTCAATTATATACAACTTGCAAGTTATTTATAAAATAACCTCAAAAATAAAAACCAAAATGTTTAGAATGTATTAATAGAAAAATTCCTTCCTTAAATGTAGTACCTTCAACAGAGCAAGACAGAAAATTGACTTGCCCAAGGAGACAAAGTGGCACTTTGGCAATGCTGCAGCACAAAGGTTAAAATTACCATAGTCAGAGATGAGAAGCTGGAAGTTGTAATCTGTGCTGTTACTATTTCAGCTATTACTTCCTATTTATCAGCCTTCTGTCCCAGTCAAAAAGACTGCATCCACTTCTACTTAGTTATAATCCTTTAAAATAATTATGTCAGCCATGTAATCTCTGATACCAGTCTAAAAACCTAAAAGACATCCAGGTTAGTTTCGCTTTTGGTCTCAGAGGTGAACTAGATGAAAGAAAAGATTTTGATAGAAGGTTTGCTACACTGATCTCAGAAGGGTGCCTGACTGTTCAATTCCAGATCTCTTCTCCTTTGCCATGAGATAAACAAAATGTCTTTATGAGCTTGTTTTTAAAATCTGAATACTTGCTTTGTGAGAGGAGGAAGCAGAAATTTCATTAGCATGGAAAAATTTTAATAGCAAACCACACATATAGTGTGGTCTAGCCAATCAAACTGGCATAAAATGGAGTTAAACCAAAATGTTTTAATAATGTCCAGTATATATAGCACAAATTCTTCATGACCATACGCAGTGAAATGCAACTCCACAAAAACAAAAAAGGGAAGAATTGAAGGCCTGAGCAGAGAAAGTAGATATAAAGCACTGATGTCTATCTGTATTAACTTGTGTGATAAGCAATCTACTTCCTCTCTTTTAACTGCAAAGCAAAAGAAAAAAAAAAAAGCTCTGCTTTCTGGTAAGAGTTTCAAAGTTTTGCAAGTTTTCACCATCTAAGCTCTATCTTCTGTCTTCACTGTTACAATGAGATTATATCTTTATTCAAAAGTTACAGAAGTTTTGATCACTGATGTGCCATGGCTGAATTTTTTCCTCTTGTTTCATTCCTGTTAGGAGAACAAAGGGGTAAAAATCCAACATCTGCACAGAACTTTAAGCTTCCTCTGACTGTTTTAGCACTGCTTTTGACTGTTTTCTGTAGTAACTTTGTGGTGTAGACTTAAGAAAGGAAAACCTAAGGTGAGTGATTATACCTGTCGCACTGGAGCAAAGATACTCCCTCCTGTTCCCCAGAAGTTGTGTGCTGCTACCAATGCACTGCAAGCCTGAGGGCCAGGAAATCAAACTAGAGCAGAAAGGGATCACCTTACTATTTAGTCACTCTTTGATACTTAAAGCAAAGATTTTACAATAAATGACCTACTAAAAGTTGATAGTTATTTTTTTATTAATTAACACATAGTACTAACACTGGCAATGTTTAGGTGTAGAAAGCTGATTCCTTGGGGGACTGAAACTCTTACTTGAAGCATGTTTTTAGAAAGCCATGATATAGTTATATATGTTATCTTAAGTCTTTTAGAGAATGCATATGTTGCCTGCTTACAGAGAAACTAAACAGAAGAGAAAGCAAGAGTTTTACAGCAATACAGGCCCTGCTCAGAAAGAAACTGTGTCAATGCAAATGGCACAAATTAACTTGCCATCTTTCATGACTGTTGAGCTGTTTGCAACCTTTAAGACAAGAATGTTTAACTAGCATGCAGATATTTACAATCTAGTAGCAACCAGGATACTGATGGTATGCATTTGGACACAATTAAAAATAAAATTCTGGAAGATGCAATACCAGAAACGGAAGAAGGAATCAAAAGCAAATGGGAAAATAACATGCACCACAGACATTTTCCTTAGCAGTTTTAGCATTATAAAATTCCTACTTACGTTTGGGTTCATCACTTGTAACAGCCTGAATGAAGTCATATGGAGTCATGTATAGCTGTCCTTCATATTCTAGACTGGCAAACCTACGAAACCGTTGCTCCCGCGGAGTTGCGTAAAGGTGTAAATCTTCAAGGTCTGATCTGTTTTCTGTAACCTTCAAAGACAAAAGAACACGTTTTAATCTACAAAAAAGGTTTTGAGTTACAATTGCCATAAAGGAACTAACTATAAAAGTGGTAATTCATAAAGTCAAACACATCCAAATATTTTTGTGTGGTAAGAGCTGAAACTACAATTGGGATTTCACTTCTATCATTTTCAGTCTTCTACAACTTTAGCAACAAATCTTTGTGCATTGAAATTGGTAGTACTACCCAACTCCAGAAAAAAAAAATTAAAAAAAAGAGAACTTCAGCTCCTGAATCATAGAAGGGGCAACTTTAACTCAAGGAAGTCGTCATAACTTCAGCAGGCAGACTTCAAACAACTCTGCAAAACTATTTCAGTGTTCTGATATTTCCAGAAGAGAACAGAGTAATACTTTTTCTATACTGCTTCTTACTACAGAGTGCAGCTGTTGATAGTAATAGGTAAGACACCTCCATAATATACTCCAGTACAAAGCTACCATATTTGAGGGAACTGAAGAAGAGAAGAGCATAATTATAATTCCCCAGAGTTACAAAAGTATAATATGGCATTAAGTTCACATATCAAGAGAGTTTATGTCAGGAGTTCCTGGTATATTTCCCATCCAGCCAATTTACACACAAACTTGGTAGTACAAAACTGTAAATGTTCTAAATTCTCACATCTTTCCGTTACACCGCCAAACCTTTAACAGAAAATATGCTACTGCTATCTGAAAATTCTTTTTAGCCCATAATGAGGCAAGCTGCTCTGGGGAATCATTATCTTGAAGAAAATGTAAGTATCGACATTTTTTCAGAGACAAAAAAACCAAACCCAAACTGTTTCCTAGAAGGAAGAGCAATCATATAGGTAACTTCTCCCATTATGTTAAAATAGGAATGCAGGCTCTTATCAATGAAATATCCCAGCTTGCTCAGTATTCCTGTCATTTAATACCGTATTCCTAAAATTCTTCATCTGTCTTACTAAGGAACACACAATTTAACTAACATTATGTTTTCTTTTAACAAGTAAGAAAACAGACAAATGCACTTTGTTTTTTAGAGAGGCATCTAAACCCAAACATAAGTTGGAAGATGCCTGCAGTAGCTGTCCACTGAGATAACTGTCCTCAAATACAACCAGAAATTGGTTCTCCAAAACCCTTCTAAGAATAGATTACAGATTTCAGCAATTAGAAGCAAAGACACGTTTATACTGAGCAGTCAAAGATCTGGGCTCACTTTTCTTCAGCTTTTTAAACAACATCCTTAAAAAAAAGAAAACATTGGTGAGAATACTGCAGGCAAACAAAATTTTATGGCCTCAGTTGTAACTAGGAGATTAAATTAGATTTGTCGAATGGAAACATCAAAAATGAATGTGTCCAGAAGAGGTAAAACACTTTCTATGTGGAAAAAAAAAGATGATGTTTTACCAGGGAGTCTTACTACTTAGTGCCTTATCTAGGACATTTTAGCCAGCCTTATATAAGGACAAAACACTATTGACTGTGTATTTCTCTTTCTGGGCTGTCTCTAGCACTTTTGAAATCATTGCTCCATGTGTGTATGTATGAAAATGTTTCATTTCAACAGACGAACCTGTCACAGAAAGTAAGATTAAGAGAAAGACTTATACAGTAATTTAGTTTTCAGTAGACTGCTCTACAAATATTCTGCACTTCTGCCTGAGAAGCAGCTCTAAACCAGGGCTTCATGTTTTTTATAATTTTCAAATGATTACCAAATTAAATATGGGGAGAAAAAAATAAAGTCCAACAGCCAGACCTGCAAAGTCATCTTAAAATGACAGAAAGAAGCTGAATTCTTTTCTAACATACTCACATGCAAGCCAAAATATTTCTGTCCTATCTCACTGTTTGAATATTTTGGTCTTACTGATCCTTCAGCAGTCCAGTGGCATTCAAGCTATGCCTTCATGTGGGAAGTACACAACTCAGTTGTTTTGATAGAGCTTGTAGTGACACAACTGATTATCCCTGTATTTGAAGTTCAATAATCTATCTTTTTTTGGATACATATGTTATTTTATCACTATTACAAACATGCTCGTGAATACATTCAGGTGGTAAACACAAGTAATAAAGCAATATTTCTGCAAAGACAATTTTCAGAAAAGAAACAGCTTCGAGGCCATATTACACACACCATATGTATAATCAATTGTAATCAGTCATAAGCAATCATACACAATCACAGAAATCTCTAGATAATGTATCTCTCAAATATAATTTTAATTTTGATCACTGTCAGTATTTAGAGAGCATGTTGAGATTCTTTGCTCTCTCAAGGAATTCTCACTGTCTCAGGTACTACCGCTTAATATTTCGCTTGAGACGCTCAGAAAAGCATTTGCTAAATTCTCAGACACATATTTCAACATCTTAAGGACTCTATGCTACTACAAGTATAAAATAACATACTGCAAACATGGAATTTTAAAGACATGCTTAAAATTGATGCATGTCAGTACTCAGGTCTGCAAGGCCTTAATTTCTGCCTAATTTTTCAATCTAGTTTCCCTCTGACTACATAGCAATGCCAGTATTTCATGCTCTGGCTCAAAATTATTGTAACCTGACAGGAATACAGCCTGCCCCCATAAAGAGGAGTACTTCCCTAAAGGCCCAATACCTGCGTGCCCTTGCTCTGGCGCTTTATGTTGACTTTTCCAAGAATTAAACTGGATAAGGGAACCAGTCTGACTGAGAACTTTTCTTTTGGTGGTGTTATTTTTAACACCTGGTTAAAGTGTTAGGTGCCTGGATCTACCCCCCCCAAAAACAGTTATTTGTTTCAAAACCTAGGTCACAGGAACTTACAGATTATGGAAAAGAAAATACCACCTGTTCCAGCAGCAAGCTCCACCTACTCCAAGTGAGGGAAAACTGTGAGCTTAAGCATAATTTCATTCCAAGGAGTAAAAACACCACTTTGTTTTGAACTTGGTGGTTTTATCTGAAATAATCAAAACAACTTATTTCTGCTATTGATCCAATATGAATTTAAATACATGTAACCAAGGCTTAACATGTATTTGATCATTGGTCCATACACTAAATGTCCAAATAAAAGCAAAGTTTGGCTGCAGAAGACTCCAGGCACACAACTAGCAAACTGACAAATAAAACCATCTTTGGAAATAATAATACTTTTTGTCCAAATTTCTTGTCAGAGCTTTACTGCTTCTATTATGCTTAATAATTTATGTAACATCCAGAACATCTTCTCTTGTATAAAAGCCGCAATTACTGGGAACTAACAAATATTCTAATCTAAAACCAGGACATTCTAAAATATTACCTCAATTTGCATCTCAGGCATTCATTTAAGAAATTCACCTCAACACACAACAATGAAACACCTTCTGTTTTCCCCAACATTTGAAAATGGTATCACAGTGAGGCAAGTGTGAAAATCTTAGTGATACCACCAATTGCTCTTGATTGATTTATTTCATATTTATGCCCATCTTGGGCAATCTTACTGTAGCAATGGGCACATCTTCAGTGACGAAAGGCTGAGAGAGTTGGAAGTGTTCAGCCAGGAGAAGATTCCAGGGAGACCTTAGAGCATCCTTTGAGGACCTACAAGGGGCCTGCGAGAGAGCTGGAGAGGGATTTTTTTACATGGGCTCGTAGAGATGGGACAAGGGAGAATGGCTTTAACCTGAAAGAGGGTAGAGTAAGATTAGATGCTAGGAAGAAATTCTTTACTGTGAAGAAAAGAATAGTGGTCAGACTCTGGCACAGGTTGCCCAGAGAAGCTGTGGATGCCCTGGAAGTGTTCCAGGCCAGGTTGGATGGGGCTTTGAGCAACCTGGTCTAGTGGAAGGTGTCCCTGTTCATGGCGGGGGGGTTGGGAACTGGATGATCTTTAAGGTCCCTTCCAAACCAAACCATTCTATGATTCTTTGAACAAGAGACAGAAAGTAGATGTTTAATACCTCAGGGAAGGTACTGTTGGTGAAGAAGTGAACAGGATTCACTAGGTTTCCAATTTCTATTTGAAGTTTCAGGAGCTTATCCAGACTAAATCTCTCTGTGATTACCAACTATTTTCAAAAACTTTCATGAAAGTACATCTTTCTGACAAACAAATGAAGGTAGATTTTTTTTATGCTACATGTTTACTAATCCTCTTGGCAATCATGCCTACTGATTACTATGATCTTGTATCACGTTACAATTCTCTGTCTTTTAAAAAACAGACACGGCCATTTCCTTCACACAGAAAGTCACAAATCTCCCAAGAGCAGTAATACCTTAATTTTAGGCATAGCTGCTTATCTCTGGTTTACCTGCACGCATACACTGACCTGCTTTGTTAGTAGAAATATAGGGGGAAAAAAGTCCACAGCTGAAACCAAGAATCTAGCTGGTAGATAAACTTTCCATCCTTCCAACTTCACAACTCCAGAAGTAAATAAAAAGATGCAAGACTGAAGCTTATAAGAACTCACAAACAATAAATCATCTTTTCCCTATTCTCAAAAAATTTTAAGTGTTAATAGTTATAATCAAACAACTTATGGTTATCATCCTTCTGCCCTTCCTCCCTCAAACTCTGGTGCCTTGTTGCTCCATATTTCACCCCATCCTCCTGTGCCATACTCTTGCAGAAGGACTGCAGAGAGAACACAGCACCTTTTTCAGGTGTTTAAATCAGCTGAAGAGAAAAAATTATCTTGGCCTATTTTCCTGCTGTTCTCTAACACAGAACTAGGCATACAGAATGAGGTATACGCATACCTAATTCTCCCAGGGAGGACATTTCAAAGCCCTTTCTAAAATAGAATAAATAGATTAAACACTTATACACCCACCACAATTGGGCAAAGGAAACAGAGGGAAACATTTTTTATTGAAACAAGGGAAGTAAAAATTAAACCGAAGACCAAATAGTAATTTGGCAGAGTACTTCACTGAAGGGAGAGTATCATTCTTCAGTTGTGTGTGCTGTCATTGTCAATCTATGCTACAAACATATGACAATAGCCTAAAATATCTGGGAAAGGCCTCAGAAGTTTCAAATTTATTACGCAAATGAAAATATGATGACAACGCTTTCTCACTAACACGTTTCAATGACTTAATATAATTACTAAAAACTCTTTTCTGCAAGTATTGTATTTAGAGAGGGCCACCTAAAGCCCTACTTGTTGTAATAATACCACCATATGTGTCACAAAGCAGTAGTCCTTTAGATGAAGGTTTTTATTACGGACAATCGACGTTTTGAAGCCAATCAACTTCGAAAGCATTCCTTGCAGAATCTCTTCAGAGTGACACTGCTCTGTACTTTCTCCCTCTATTTACAGCAAAAACTTGAGTGAAGAAAATCTAGGCTTTTTATCAAGCAAATTCAGAGTTAAAAACCCATTCCCATTTTGGGTTCATCTTTCATGTACTGTGTCTATCAATAGAGAGAAGTCAAAATGCCCTGAAAATCTGTTGTTTTTGATGCTTTAGGATTTCCTAGGCATCATTCTCACCAAAGGTCTCCATGTACTCCTTGAAGTTCCTTGAAGCACAGGCTAATCTCCATTTCTGGTCCCATGTTCCACGTTCATCTTACTGGCTGTCTTCCTCGGAAACATTTCCTTTCAAAATCTGGTATAACATGAATTAACCTGTATGTCCTTCCAGCGAAAGCCATGCAAGAACTTTACACTGCCATAACATAATGCAAGGCCTAACACAGGGCACGAGCCCACAGTGACATTAAAATAGCTAGAAGTTTGCAGTAGTTATGACCCTGAACTATCTGCAAATATCAAAACATGGCAATGACATGGCTCAAATTCACTGGGAGTAAAGTGCAGAAGACAAAACAGTACCTCATTACCCTTTTTATTAAAAAACACAGAAGAAATGTTCTTTGTCAAGTGTGAGTCTTGTATAACATTAGGTCAGTAATTAGTAAATTTTAATCTGTGACAAAATATCTAGTTTTCCCACAGAGATAAGCTTAAATGCCAGATACAGGATTTTTTGAAATTAAAAATTTGATGCCTACAAGCTCATAAAGCTCTGCAGAAGTAATCTACAAGAATCCATTACCAAAACCCAGAATAATACTCCAATTCCCAGATTCTGAGAATACCCACAAAAAATGGAAAATGTTTTACAGAACAAATAGTTTAAAATACACATTCTGTGTGTGCATGTGAGGCAAAAAGCTCCAGCACTATCACATAAAATCTCACAACTTTGCTGTGTTCCAAGTCAAATCAGTGTTCTTTTGCTTTTTCCAACTGAGATAAAGGAGAGTCTATTTTAGCTAAAGAAGCCAACGTTTACTACTAAAGGTACATTTTGCTTGCAGTCAAAAATATGTTTGCTACAGCAGTTTAATCTTTAATTTATTTCAAGTGAATAACTTTCTTTGAATTTTTGCTTGCAAAGTAATCTGTCTTCCATCAATGAGAATCTGTGCAAATTATTAAAATACAAAGGTTTTCAAAGCAATGCTGTTCCTAACTTCCTTCGTTTATATTTGACTTCAGGCTTATTTAATATGCTCCCATGTAGATAAAAGTAGCACAATTCTGTTTTCATGCTGGGTGGCCAAAAGGTTAACCGTCAGGTTCCCAGTGTGGGAAAATCCCAAAGTAGACAAAACGGTTTTGATGCTTACTGAACTTGTATTTCTAGTAGACTACCTAGATGTAGTACAGCTAACAATCCTGTTAGTTGATCCTGCTTCACTGAGATAAGGACATTATTATATTAAAGTATTTACAAGCATAAGAAGCTGGAGTTTGTTTAAAATGCTGTAAAAAGGGCCAAATTCGGGTATAACTGTTACAGGAAATCCTTGGGGTAACTAATATATCAGTCCTTCTTGCAGTAGTTTCACAGGGGAGCCACTTTGCCTATAGCAGTTCTTCAAGAAGCTTTAGTCAGTATGTATATCCAGCTCCACACGTTCATATGCTTCACTACATGTAACACTAAAACACACTAGTAGCTGGATCTGTCTGTCCCAAACATGCACCATCCTTTTTTAACATTATGAAGAACACAGAATTAATGACGAAAGGTAAACCTTCCTTTTCCTTCAGCATGGCTCTCACTACACCTGGCTGGCAAGCAGTATCCTTCTCAGGATTACGCTCGTAAGGAACTTCAGATATGATCAGCCAAAGAGCAAATCATCTTCCTACATTTGGCAACTGACCTATGACATGAAACGCACCATGCTTATGAAACAGCATTTGCTGCAAGCGGGTTTTGGAAAAGTGATGCTTATGCATCTTTTGGAACAGCATCCTCCTTGAGCAGGTACGAGAGTCTCCTCCCTAGGGGAGCTTCCCCTACTTTTTGGAGGTAAAGTCGTGTTCCTCATGACATAATGCACTTAGAAATGTGCTGCTACAAAAACACTTGACCCATTGAGTATTTTCACAAAGTGGGAGTTATACAGTACTGCTGAGGTACTAGGGAAAAACCCTTTGGAATCATCCGAGGTATGCAGCTTCCTTCTCCTGGCAATAAATGTGTCTTCAAGAAATGTGATAAAGTACATATTCTGTGTCTGTCTCTCCCTGCCTCTCTTTAAATTCCTAAATCATCTCTGAAGGAAGTGATTCTCAGAGAAGATCCCAAAAAAAATAAATAGAGGCCTGGATCCACTACCTTTACATAATGACAACATAATTACATAAAAGATCTCTTAGGAGTACAGAGGCATCATTGGTATTTCCAAGACCATTTTAGTAAGTTTTACTAATGACACTGAACTCCTGGAAGTAAAGAACTAGAAGACAAATATTAACTCCTCTGAGGAACTCTGTCACTCTGTCAAAATAACAGTTCTTTCAAAGAGTTTCCTGCTCTGCATAACCATCTCCTAGACTTTAAAGGAGCTGTCTGCTAGTGGAGCTCTCCCTGGCTTCACCAAAATCTTTAGACACAAAACTAGCAGCTCTGAGTGTAGAATTTTACTTTGGTTCTGAAATGTTCTGTGGCAGCACCCCTGGAATTAAAACTGCTGGTTTATTATAGTGTCCAAGATTTCACTCCAAGTAATTATATATAAAGCCCACGGGTCCAGAGTTATTCTCAGAAAGCATCTGGGAAAAGTTAGTCCTGTAGGGAGCTTAGCTTCATGCTGCTTCTGCAACGAATCTTACTCTCCACCAGAACACCTCAAATGTTATGCTAGGTCAAGCAAGTGTACTTTTGCACTGATCACATGATCTTTGTCTGATCAAATAGTCTGCCACACCACAAACCCCAGGCTGGTGATACATTTCAGAGCTTACTTGACTTTTACCAAACAGCATTTTCTTACTCATCTGTACATAAACTCACAAATCTGTTGCTCATCAGGTTTCATAATGTAACGATTTCATAGAACATGGAGACAGATATGTAGACCCTTTTGACACATTGTTTCTCTACAAGTCTCAAATACATTTTTTTTCCAGTTACTCTCAAATGATGTACCTTGTTTCTGAACTGGTCAAAAAGGTGTCCCATCAACACCTATAGAATAATCATCACTATTAGTCCTGGAATCTAAAAGCCCTCTTAAAATTTCCTGGCTCATAAAACCTAGAAGACAAAGTAGTAGGACAAAGTAGGACAAAGCAACCAACTATCAAGACATATATGACAACTTTATATACTTAAATATTCTGTCACTACTGCCAAGCATTATTTCAACTCAGTGACAGAATCTGAAGTCAGCTGTAAGGACACTAACTGGGACTAGCACAACTCTCAAAATACTCCCATAGGTCATATGAACATTATCTGGAAGCAGGTGACCTGCCAGAAAAGAAAGCTGTTCTTTCATAGTCAAAACGTAAACTAGGTTAACCCCTGTTTTTTAGTGGTTGGGGGTATCAGAAAACTATTCTGCTGTCCACTGGAGCTGCCTGGATGAAGGCCACTTCACTTATTACACTTTTCCAAAAATTCCTCTGAAGAAATAAGAAGGGCATATGGCAGTTCAGTACCAGGTATTGTACTGATTTTGGCTGGCATAACTTTCTTCACAGCAGTCAGTATGGTGCTAAGTTTTGGATTTGTGACCAAAAGTGTTGATAACACAGAGATGTTTCAGCTATTGCTGAGCAGTGCTGGCACAGTGTCATGGCTCATCCTGCTTCTCACGCTGTCCCATCAGTGAGTCATCTGGAGGTGCATAAGAAGCTGGGAGGGAACACAGCTGGAACAGCTGACCCCAACTTACCAAAGGGACATTCCATACCATACAATAATTGTGCTTGGTAATAAAAGCTTTGGGGAAGAAAGAGGAAATGGACACACACATTCAGTGCATTTGCCTTCCCAAGTCACCGTTACATGCAATAGAGCCCTGTTTGCCTGGGGATGGCTGAACACCTGCCTGCCCACAGGAAGCAGTGAATCAATTCCTTGTTTTGCTTTATTTGCATGGCTTATTTTCCTTTGCTTGTGTGGCTTTTGCTCTGCTTGTTAAACTGTCTCTCTTTCAACCCACAAGTTTTCTCACTTTTACACTTCCAAGTCTCTTTCCCATCCCACTGCCAGAAGGTGAGGGCGTGGCTGTGTGGTACAGTGCGGTGCCTTGCTGGCCAAGGTTAACCACAATGCCACAGGTGAGACAGCCATAACTACCCTGAATACTCCGGAAACCTCTGAATATCTGAATACTTTACACTGTGATACTGTTTTCAGTCATAAATGCACTATGTCTTAACCTTTAAAAATGAAATTATCCATCATCATTTAATGTTTCAGAATGGATTTTTTTCAATTAACACAAAAACCGTGGGAGGAGATCGATTTCCCCTCCAGAACATCTACAAAAAAATTAAGACTCTCTATCAAGTCTATGTTTATACAAGTCCATACATTACAGCTGTCTAGGTTTTAAAGGAAAGGATTTCAGGTTTTACAAGGGCTGGTCCCTTTTCTGTCAGTACTGGGGTCTTTTTTAGTGGTTATTCTGTCCCCCAGGGATGATGCAAGAAACATTCAGTGTAATTGCTCCAACCAGCTGCTGTAAATCTCTATACCAAGACACTGACAGCAGAGACACCATTTCCTGCTTCCCATGATCTAAGTAAATAGCATTTGGGAAAAGCATGCTGCTAGAGGAAAGATTAAGGAAGAAACACGCAAATGAAAATATTAGGATGAAGTAGAAGAGTGTGGCTTGGATGAATGGACGAAAAAGAAAAGCTGTTGCATGATTTGCTTTGGTGGAATGAAAAGCAGCCTGAGACTGAAAATGAAACAGAGAATTAGGGAAATAGGAAAGTGGGGTAAGGATAAACCTAGAAAACCCCAGAAAACAGTGCCAGACTTTGTGCATCAGGAATAAAGAAACAACCAAAAGCAGCTGGAGAGGATCCCAAGATACTTGAGCCTCATCATTCTTTGCTGGTTGGTATCTGACAAAACTGTAAAATTATCCTAGCAAAACATGTATCACAGTTCCATCAAACTCATCTACACAGAAGCTGCAGGTTATCATTCTCCAGCGATTACTCTAAACACACTCTGCAGCAGATCCAAGAGCTCCAACTTTGATCCTAGTAAGACTGACATCTTTATGACTTTTCACGACAGAATTTTCTACTTTCAAAGTTATCAGACTTTTAAAATGGTTAGAATCTATTAAAGTTGGAAACTCAGCACTCAAAATTAGGAATTAAAAAAGTTACTGCCACTCAGGCAACACTAATTCAGCCTTCCAACAAAGGATGTTACAATACAATACCATTGCAGAATACCATGAATACCATTCAATGCAATTTGAACACAATATTTGCATCCTTTTTTCCATCCCTGGAAATGTTTTAGAAATCTGTAGTGAAAGAGTTGGTGCTTATCACAGGTCTAGAGAGCAATTACAAATGGATCACAGATAGAGCTCATGGTCCAACTATTCTTGGTAGTTCCCCATCTAGCTCTGGTTTCAAACTACGGTCTTTCCCCACAAGCCATTCGGCAGGACAAGAGTCAATAATAAAAAAAAGCACAGGAACCCACTACCTCAGACCCAAAATTCCACAGCTATTTGATCCTCACTTTTAGGGGGCTTCAATTGAAAGGATATTTTTTCAGGAATCCTGAGCACACAGACATGCAATTTCAAATCAATTACATCAATCATTCAAAACTAAAAAACCTGCAACATAAAACTAATATTTTCAGATATCAGTCTCGATTTAGTCCACACAATCTGAATGGACATATTTCAAGTTAATCTTTCAAATTTTCTGCTATGCAAATAGAAAACCAAATTAATTAGAGACCTTTTCCACACAGAAGCAAAGTGTTTGGCTTCAAGACTGAGTTTGTCTTCAAAAAATAGTTATACACAGGTATTACATTTTATAATTTTTTTTTAGTTTTACATTAATTAAAATACAAACTTTGTTCTTAATTTTCAACCTCAATGCTTTTATAGTGGTGTGTGTGAAAATTCATAATCATACGTCCAAGTAAATTAATTGACTTTTCAAAGGTGCAGCAGCAATACTTCCCTTTAAAGAAAACTGACAATTAAGATTGGATAAGTAAAACAGTGTAAAGTTCTGTCAAATCAAAACACTATGAAAAACTGAAATAGTTTGTCTTCAGTCCTCTGTGCCACAGTAACACATTCCAGACACAAGACCATGAATAATCAAAAATACCAGATTCAACCTCCCTCCATAAAGGATGCTACAAACAGAATCTGCCTTTCAGCTAATGATGCAGGGCAAAAGGGCTAACAACATTCACACTTAACCACAAGGCCTCCACTGCAAAAATGTACATCCTGTTCTCAAAGACAGTATAAAATAAACTCGGTATAGACAAAGCGGGCCATTTGCACCACTGATTTCCAGTCTTTGCAGATGCCACTCTGATAAACTGCCTAATCACAGCTCTCGACATTTTTAAATGAAAAAAAAAAAAACAAAACCAATCCTATCATTACCATATGTTACATATGTTGCGGCTCAGGAGTTCATCCCTATCACAGGAAACTTCATTTTCCAGGTTAACGTCAACTGTTTCTTGTTACCCCTGGTTACTCAACCGGGGTTTTCGCTGAATTAGTCCAACTGAACCGTTACTTGTTACAATGCTGTCACTCCTTACGAAGTTCAGTGTAAACCTTTCACTCTACAGGAAATTTTATATTAGAAAGATAATTGTCCTGAGTACAAACCGAAACTCACGGTTTGCGCTGCCAGGAGCTGTTCCATTTCCAAACCAGCGTCTTCTATTAAAGAAAGATTCGAGTAGGGCAGCACCAGAGGCGAAACGCAGAGCTCAAACTGCGAGGCGCAGCCTAAGCGCGCCCGTGCCCGCGGCCGCGCTCCGGTGACAGCCCGTCTCTCCCGATGGGTGACAGCTCCCGCTGGGGCCCTGCCTCGCCTGCCGGCCCGGAGCTGGCTCCACGCAGGGTCACCTCTGCGACACAGCCCGGGGAGCGCCCTCCCGAAGAGCCGCCCCCGGCAGAGCCGGTTCCCTGCGAAGGGGCGCGCACACACCTACCGTCACCGTCTCCTTGGCAGCGGCCGCCACAGGGATGGGGAGCAGCGCCCGGGCCCCGCCCGGCTCGGCGGCTGCCGGCACCCGGGAGGGCTCCCGTCGCCGCTCGGACAGCCGGTACCCCGCGAACCCGGCGACAGCCGCCCCC
>VZTI01000219.1:194055-207846 GCA_013397865.1 Struthidea cinerea
GCCGCGCCCCGGCGGCGGCGGCAGCGGCGGACCTGGCGCACTTGCAGGGCATCCTGCGGCGGCGGCAGCTGTACTGCCGCACCGGCTTCCACCTGCAGATCCTGCCCGACGGCAGCGTGCGCGGCACCCGCCAGGACCACAGCCTCTTCGGTAGGCTGCTGCGGCACGGCCCCCGTGTGTGCGTGTGTGCGCTCCCAAACGCGTGTGCGGGTGTGGGGGGGTGTGTGGGTGTGTGTGAGCGCCTCTCTGTGTACCTGGGCGGGAGTAGTCGTGCTCTTGGGAGGGAGGTGGGATGCTGCTGATGCTGAGGCAGGTGGATGAGCCCTCAGAACCGAAAGGCTTCACCCTCCGGCGTTAGACCATGGGGTCTGCATCAGGGCAGGGTAGTGAGGGAGGGCTGTGCATGAGGTGAGTCAGGAGATAGGCATTGCTCAGCCTGACCTGGGGGTCTATAAGCACATGCATGCACCGTTAGGTTTAGTGGGAATGGTCGAGAGTCAAACTGATCCTTTTTGTATTCACTATTGATATCGGAGCTTCTTGAGTCTCTGTGAAACATTAAGGATCACAAACTTGGGCATGCTGATCCTTAGGCTGCATTAGACTGCTTTGCTTCGCAGGACATAAAGCTGGAGCAGAGGAGCCTAAAATGCCTCTTTGATCAAATACTTAAAATGCTTCACAGCCAGCTTTCTCTGTCAATAAATCCAAAGGAGGTGAAGACAGCCTCAAAATGTAAACGTTTCCTGTGATATGAGAGTAAATCCTAGATAGTAGTTGTAGAAGCTGGACATCCGAACAAACCTGCTGTTGTCAGCTACATGTGAGTTTTGGTGTGTATTGATTTAGCAGTCGTAAAAAGGTGGTTAAAGAGCGTCCTATCATCCTCCCCATAGTCAAAACAATCTGCTGGAATGGCTCTTAATTGCTTTTATAACACATGGGTGTTTTAAGAAGTAGAAGAGCAGTAGTCAAACAGACAGTTCTTCTCAGAAGGAAGATTTCCTACAGCGTGTAAACATGAAATAAATCTTTGCTTTAAGAGGAAAATCAAGTTAGCTGTAGATCTAACATTTACTGAGCTTTTTAGAATTGTACTACCTTTATTCTACCACAACTCTTGGCAGGTTTGTCTGATGTGGTTTCTTTGTGGGTTGTATCACCTGCTTATTATGCTTTTGGAAAAGGGTGGCTTTGAAAATGATACCAGAAAGACAAAATACCTCCAACTCTTTTATGGGACTCTGTGCTCTATGAACTGGAAAACTAGGATGATTTATGTGTAATACAGTTTTTAATGCTTACTCTTTGTAAAGGATTTATTTTCTTTGCTGTTTGTTAGTACAACTAAGAAACCTGCCAAATCTCAATTAAAATTGAAAACTTTTTAAATTATTGTATAGTCCAGACAGTCCAACTGTCTGAGAGTGAAAATTGTCCTGAAATCATAAATAGTAAGCAGACAAAAAGTCATAATCAGCTGCACTATTTAAAACTACTTACCTTAGATTCAGGGGTTTTTTTAATGTTTTGTGGTTTTGCTGCTGAACAGCAATATCTTAGATATGATTCTGGCACTTCTTTTTGAGGCTTTGTTTACATTGTTAACAACTTCCAAAAAGCCAGTTCACACGTTCCCTTTCTTTCATGTTTTGTATGTGCTGTAATCTGTGCATATCAATTGGTTAAGTACGTTGGCTTAGCTTTGCCAAATTCATGCTTCAAATGGTACCTCATCTCTCAAATACTTTATTAATATATATTACATTTTTGGGCAAGTGTAATATAAATAATGTTATAATCCAAACAGTAGCAAAAAAAGCAGCATATTTGATGCACTTAAAAAGCCTGCAGTAAAGACAGCAAGTTGTGTCAAGAGGTGTGGGCTAGATAAGATGTCTGGCAAATACTTTTCTTTTTCTGTGGGTAGATTCTGTTACATAAAATTCCCATCTGTACTTTGATTTCCATTCAAATGACCTAATAATGGATGTGTTTTTTTAAGATAACTCTGTAGAAGTAGTAAAGTATATTTTCAGGTAATTCAAACATATCTTCCAATATTTGAGTAGGCAGTTTAGCTAATAGTGTACAATCATTAAAGACTGCAACAGCAGAGTAGTGGTGGTTTTAGCCTCAGTGCTGAATAAAATCCTTTCACATTCAACATTTTGAAAAAAGTTTGTTAAATGATGTAGGATTCATGTTCCTAGATGAGGCTTCTCAGACTGCTTTCCTGTGAACATTGTGTACATTTTCACATAGTATTTGACATTTCAGAGAAACTAGGCCACAATCTACTATAATATGTACATTTTCTACTTGTTTTCAACTGAATTTTTGGATGCTATGTGTTGTACGGTTACAAAATTAATTAAAGCAATATTTGTTTTTTCAGGTATCCTTGAATTCATCAGTGTGGCAGTGGGACTGGTCAGTATTAGAGGTGTGGACAGTGGCCTTTACCTTGGAATGAATGAGAAGGGAGAACTCTATGGCTCTGTAAGTACCCCTTTCATATCAGCTCATATATCTTTAGGTTTTGATTTGCTTCCTAACACTATGCAAACCCTTCAAGAAGTTAATCTCAGCTTTCAAAACACTAACATCTTTTCCTGTTGGAATATGTGATGTATTTTTGAAGTACAGCCTTAGATACTTCAACAACATAGAATTGATTTTTACAGTGTAAATAGGGTAATACCAGCCCTACTCTTCTTTCAAGTCTTAAAACATCGTGAGATAAAATATTCTGTTTCTCCACTTCCTTTGGTTGTGGTCATTCCAATTTAAAATGTGAGATATGGAAATACCTTCCTGCTCTGTTAAGTTGCATCTGATGTTGGTAGAGTCCCTCTACCAACTCTCATTTCTAGAACAGTAGATACCCCAAGACAGAACTCTACATAATATAATTCCTGTAAGTCAGAATTACAGAATATACTCCTGTATGTCAGGTCTACATCCTCTTCTTGGGTTTGGTTTGTTGACATTTAAATGAGCAGTAAGGCTACACACAGCCTAAAGCATTTTGTTTATTTATATCATATTTTTTCATGTCTTCAAATATCTAGTGACAGCTTATTTTTCTTTTCTCTTTCCTTCTGTAGGAGAAACTAACTTCTGAGTGCATCTTCAGGGAACAATTTGAGGAAAACTGGTACAACACTTACTCATCCAATGTGTACAAACATGGGGATTCAGGGCGGAGGTACTTTGTAGCACTTAACAAAGACGGTACTCCCAGAGATGGGGCAAGATCCAAAAGACACCAGAAATTCACACATTTCTTGCCCCGGCCTGTGGATCCTGAAAGAGTTCCAGAACTGTACAAAGATGTGTTAGGATACAGCTGAGGAAAGAGGCAGCTTTGGCAAAAAAGCAAACTGGAGCTGTTGGCCATGCTTTCATGGCAACGCCAGCATGAGGAACCCACAGAGGTCTAGGATGCTGGATGTGAAGAACCTACTTGGTGACAGGCAAGCCTCTGTTTTCTAACCGTTGGATTTAGGAGACAAAGCATTAAAGCTGAGTGTGGACCAGCCTCCTCAAGACTTGCTGAATGGTTTGGTCGCCAGTCACCGGGGGAAGTGGGACTTCTTAAAGCATAATGAGCTCTTGGCAATTCTGTCTGGATTACCTGTGGCCTGTAGATTAGCAAGGGACCATCTATATGATATGGATGAGACAATGGCTGGAAGAAATAGAAAGAAATGGACCGTAAAATTGTAATAAATCCTGAGAACTGTATGTGGAGTTTTACTGGCTCCACTTTAGTGATGGACGTTAGATGTTGATACATCGTAGTCAAAGCTGGAACTTTTCTTCAGGATGGACCTATTTATACATTTCCAGATAGCGTATATTTATTTTATATATTTATTTATTAAAGAGTTTATTTTTTACTGGGATATGAAGAGCATACAAGTTCCTAACCCCAATGAGATATCCTTTACAGTGCCAATATTTACTCTGAGTAGTGTCATGGTACAAAAATGACATTACCTTGCAATGCATCCAAAACCTGAACATTTGTGTTTCATTGTTTATCAGTTAAAGATAAGTTTATATTTTGTGTGCATACCATTGCCTTGTAACTGTCCTTATTTGGAAAAGAATGTTTAATTTTTTTTACTTATGAGCGTGCCTTACAGATTGTATTAAATTCAAATGCACATTTAAAAAGGGAATTAAAAGTTACTTCACTTTCTTTGGTTTACTGTTATTTTTAAACTGAGAGTCTCTTAGCACACTATGTGCAACATTTCAAACCTGCAACAATTGTGAAGAGTGTCTTGCAGTTACCTTGAAAGAAAAGGTAATATTAACTCTTGAAGTCTTGATTCAAATCACAACATGCTTGATGGTTTTTTGGCCAAAGGATTCCTACTATCTTTACTAACACACAAATAGCTATTCTCTGTAAAATTTTCATGTAGTAGTCTCGTCACTATGTAAGATGTTTTAATTATTTTCCCTGTCAATATGGTTAAGGGGAAACAAGTTCAGAGTACAAAGTTTCAGATACTGCTGAACAAAAAGCTTCCGTGAGCAAGGGTTGTTTCTCCACTGGGTATAGAGAAGCCTAAGATGACAGCTTTCTTACCTTAATTCCTCATTTAGGCAATATTTTCAGCATAAGATGTTCTGTGAAAACTGTCAGAACAAAGATGAGCTGTGTCTCTGTGCTAGTTACAGCCATAAAGCAGGTAGATCATGCTAATTTAATTCAGAACTGTCAGTTACGAAGCACAAACTCATCTGAATATTAACTGATGGGGAAGTCTGCTCTGCGAGAATACAAAGGGTTAATGACAGATTTATCATTTAGACCTGAACCTGCTGAAGCTTGCTGGCACATGATTGCCACCTGCATGGACAAGGCTGCCCCAGGAAATCTGCAGGGAAGGCAGTTCAGGAGAGGGCACCAGAGGTGTACCAGAGGTGGTCTCATGTTTCAGATGCCAATGCTCCCGGTGGGCTCCAGCTCAAGATAACTCATTTGCATTCAGTTTTATGCAATCGTGTATGGTTCAAGTACTGCACATGCATCATTTATATAAAATCAAGGTGTCAATGAAAAGTGTTTCCCAGTATGTAGTGCACTTGCTAGAACCTTTGCTGTACCAGAACTTCTTCCAATCTGTAGTGAGCAGTGAGTGAGCATAGGTTACTGATGGACTATTGAGAAAATCATTTTACTTTCTGCCAAATAGAAATGAAATGCGGATACACAAAAGCATGTTTCAGCACTTTGTGGCTACCAATATGTAACTTACTGAGATAAAAGGTTTCATTTAAATTTTCTGAAAAATGGGGAGTGGAAGATCTACAGTGCACTGAAAACATCGTAGTAAAATAACATTGTAATGCACTCCAGTTTACCACAAAATAATGATTTTGTGGGTGACACTGGGTCCCATTAGTAATAGATCAATAGCTGAAGACAAAAGTATACGCTTTAAATAGAAAAATTTGTCCTCTGCATCTTAAAAAGTAGTATATTCCATGTAAACTGTGTGAAAAAGAAGTAGCTGCTGCTTAGGATATAATTCCCATGAGTTTCTGGCAAACACACTCAGTGTTTAAACCATAGCAGGAAGAATTCTCTCTCTTTGGATTACCAGTTTACTGTTCATCTTCAAAAGTACGTTAAAGGTGTCAAGGGCTGTAATCAATCCTGCTATTATCATCGTGCAGCTTTTTGTTCATAGACATGATACAGTCAATAACAGTAACTGAGTGTATCTCTAAATGGTGAATAATCACCTGAAACTTCTGGATCCAAAAACCTACCCAACATCTAAGTGAAGAAGGAGAAGAGTGATATGTGCTCACCCCATTTCCATTTTAGATATATGCAAATAAACCTTGAATAAAATGTAATGGAGCAGGTAGAGTGGAGATGAATGACTGTACAAAACCTCCAGAGCCCTGAAAAGCTGTCACAGACTCCTTTTTAGTTCTGGTGTATTGCCATTTTGCAATACATTGAAGAAAGATATCGAGGTTCCTTATATCATTTTGCTTGCAGCATTTATTTGCTGTTACATCCTGTCCATCATGATTCTCAGATGCAGTTAATGTTCTTCTAGTTTGAGAATGGTGGATACAAAAGTAGCACCTCAAAAGAGCAATTTTTATATGTTATTAAACTAATAGCTTTAGTTGTCAGAGGTTGGAGGTTTTTTTGTGTGTGGTTTGCACTCCCACTTCAAAAAGCCCAACAGGATAGAGAGAAAGGTTTGTTCTGTTTAACCAGTAGAATAAATGATGTAGTTTAACTCTCATTATATTTTCATAACTGTATGAATCTGAAAGGTGTGGGCTGCTCTAATACTATGAAGGGAGTAATCTGAAGGAAGTGACAATGTTCAAGGTTCAGAGGAAATCTCTGGAGGCAGAGAAAATGCCACATCTTGAAATAAATTCCTGTATGATTGACTGACGTATTTCTGCCTTTCCTCATTTATTTTTTTCCCAGGGAAGAACCATTCAAGACAGTTAATTCAGTTTGTGTAGCGGTTGCAGCTCCACTTTCTGCTTCCCATGGATTCTCCCAGTAGCTGTAAAATTTGGCCTGTTGATCTCTGAGCTGGCTGGAAACTGAGTGCTCCATGCCAGGTCTGTATTTCTTCATGTATTTTGGTTTTTGCTGCTCTGTTTTCCAAGTTGTGTCAGAAATAGCATACTGGCCATACAAAAGATTTTCTGAAATCCAGGAGGAACCTTGACTTCTGAGCATATTTGAAGTGAAATTATTACTTTCATTATCTTTGTGCACTTGATCAGAATACAGAAAGTAGAATTCTTAACAGTCTTCTGTGGAAGTTTTTCAGGCATAATACCAGATATAGGAGAACACAAATTCTTCTGGAAATGGGAATTTTTTAATAGACAAGCTGATATAATCAGAAAAAGTGGACAGCTAGTCTAAGGTACACAGTCCTTTCATTGGTCTGAGCCATTTGTGTTTGCATGGAGCTGTTTGGTCCTGTCCATATCTCTGAGTTTTCTATCAAGAGCTTATTGATGTTATCTTTCATACTCAGGTCTGACAGCCAGCTTTACTGCTTCTATCTGAAAATTGAAATCCCTGGTATGGCCACGCACTCTGGTAACACTTCAGGGTTGGGCAGATTTTACTTTCTGACACGTGAGAGTCATTTAACAAGTACACTTTCATCACAGCTTTCACTTCCAGCTACCTTCATTTCTTGATGTGCTTTTTTTACTCTTTTTTCATAGGCATCTGTTCTAGCTTCAGTAATTCTGTGAAGTTTACCTAAACATAGGCCTTTACCAGCAGCTCTAAGAGCAATGGGTGTAATTTATTCTTAACAGTGCCACAGCTAGTGCCACAGCTCTAGTTATACCACTGCAAATCATTAGGTTTGCCTTACTACTTTTTCCATACAGCAAAGAACTAAATATAGAAAAGGCAATTTTATAAGCCATAAATGCATCTTTACTATTGCCTTAATGTACTGGACCAAGTCTGTGTCAGATACTGAGAACACAGTGGTAGGATGCTTAAGTTTTGCTCCTATTGCTCCATACTGCATGGAGATGCTATTAGTAAGGAGACCTTTTGGAGATCTTTCCTGCATTTTCTCCTTTCACTTTTAATGTGAGAAAAACTATTGAATTCACCACTGTTCCAATCTCTGCAATTACTTGGTAGGTTTTTTTAATAGTGGATCCATTTGAAGACTCAAGTTATATGAACATAACAACAGCTGCTTGAGGTAAGACACTACCACACTGGGAGAGAGCACTTCACTGGGAGGAGAATAAGATAGACGTACATTCTAGGGATTCTCCTCTATCGATTCTCCTCTGGGCTATTTCCTTTTATGAGGAAGAAAAGAGACATAACCATTTCAAAATGTTGGAAAATATGATGGTGGAATTCTTCACTTCCTGGACATCTGCATAAACGTACACTTTACCAGACTTTTCTCTTAAAACTATTTCCTTTGCAGTAGTATGTTCAGCAACAGTGGTGGAATTGTTGCTGTTAGTGTACCTAGTGACAGTGCTTGCTTGTCTCAGTACATGGCAATAAATATATTGTTAGAGAGGGAAAGAGAACATTCTGAAGTTGTTATATGCCATTAAATGCTAATCTGGCAAGTTTGGTTTATGGCATTAGTTTTAAGTCAGTTTTTGCTACAAAGCTTTGCGTAAGTTTTGACAATCCCTTATGATATCTTAACATTCAGAGATTAATGGGCAGAAAACCAGAAAGTTGTAAAAGCTCCTCAGGTGGGGCATACTTAACCATGACATCTTTATCAATAAGCTGTGCACAAATAGGAAGAAAAAAAGTACCCAAACAGGGAAGAGGTCAAACAGTTACTTCTATTGCAGGTTGGAGAGAGATTAAGTTTCAAACAGAAATTGGTTGGCAGCTTGCCAAAATAGCTGTTTAAACCGTAACATGATCAGACACTAGAACCATTCTGGAAGTGCAGGAAAAAGAGAAAATACTGAATTAAAGCAGTGGTGACAGTAGCTCTCTGTATTTTGAACACATCCAGAAATGCTATTGCTGTTGTTCTCTTATTATAGCAAGTCTCTCATAAATGCAATTTATGCGCAAAGGAGTAAAAGTGTTAGAAAGGCAGTCTTTTGACAGTGATCTTAGTAAAACTCTTCCTATGGCAACGTCCTCGTTTATGTATTTTGTCTAATTACAGCAAAATTGAATCATGCTTTATTCTCACTTAAAATACCACAAACTATGTATTACTTTCATGGGTATCTTCAAGTCAGGAGTGTTACCTGATTTACAAATAGACCCCATTTAAATCACATTAATTAAGTCCCTTTTGACTCCCAAATGTAAACTTTTTAATATATCTATCTACTCTAGCATATATTTGTGAACTATGCTTTTCAAATTAGTTACAAGTGTTTCCATTGTTCCTGGCAATGACAGTCTCAGTGACTGATGGAGCAGGGGACATGTTTGTTTCTTTATTATTCCTGTAAGATCTTCCATCCATCTCTAATTCCACCGGTTATAAAGCGCAATAGACATGAACATGGGTCTAAAGGTGGGTAGGTTCTTACCCTCTGTAATTTAGTGTAGTGATCTGGATAACTGGATTTTTTCTTATTGATCCCTTTACAGTTAATCCAAAGGAATCCCTACTCTTGCTATATACCTCTTCGTACAAACAAACAGTAGATTTTTGCTATGAGAAGTTTGCTTTGTCTAAACTTTCCTCAGTGATCTAGAATCCAGTACTTAACAGTCACCAAATGGTTGGTAAATGCTCTCAATTTTATGCTATTATCTTTATGTATAAAGTAGAAACTGTAAACACTGAACTCTGTGTGGCATAGTACCTAGTTACTCACAATTTTTCTTTTAGTTCGTGGTGCCATGGGTGTCTTATCCAAAATCATAAAGTCTCCTGAGGTGAGTTTTGTGCTTGTGAATGCTGAACACTGCAACATGCAGTATGAAGTTGTCTCATATGGTATGAAGTTCTCATCTGATAGACATTTTTCATGGCTGTATTCAAGTACCATTGCAAGCACCACATTATATTTGATTTATTGAGAAAAATTGTGCTCAAGATACCCACATTCGCATAGTGATTGTGGTTTTGTGGCTTATAACCTCAGTTAACTTCTCAAGTTGACTGTAATGAGGAATTAAATTCTTTTATCTAGGAATGTGTCTGGTAATCTTAACTATGTAAAGTGCTCTCCATTCTGTCACGGTGCTGGGCCAACAGCTACAATAAGGAATACGTAGACGTTAATGTAGTTTTTCTTCATGGCATATACACCTTAAAAAGCTCAAGTTATTTAATTCTATGTTATTAGCAGTGTTTGCCTTAACTTGTTCTATTTGTTTTCACCTTCTTTAGGTCACTCTTTAGGATGAATTTCCTATCCCCGAGCATCTCTGAGAACAGATCTCTTGCAGCTCAGCAATGCTTTTTCAAAGACTGTCTCAAGTGAGCAAAAGTAAGGTGCATCTCATATCCAGGTACTGTGTATGTATTATTGATATTTTTTCTTGCTGCCTTGGGCTATTAGTGCATTCAGGATCAAACCCCAAACCTTTCTTGGATGTGTAGTGTAGTAGCCCTTGCTACCTTTGCATATTTAGGCAGCCCCTTGACAGTGTTTCAAATGAAAAGGTGACGGATGATGAATGACACACAGCACTCTCATATGTTTTCGTACTAAAAAGAAAGTCCTATTGTTTCAAAACAGCAAAACACTTTTATCTCATGAAGAAACTTCAATAGTTCTATGAAAGATTTGATTGCTTAAAAAGTTGGTGAGTGTGCCCATATGTTTTTGTATGATTCTTTTATGATGCTGGCCAGTGATGATGAAATTAGCATGTTTTGATCTATATACAAGTTGTTCATAAAGAACTTGAAAGGAGTAGTTAGGAAAATCCAAGTGCTGAAACATTTAAGATATACTTTCTGGTCTCGCTTTTGTGTGATTGTCAGCCAGGGACTATCATGACTAAGGTAGCTTGCCAATTGCCTGCCATAGATACAATATTTATTGCTGTAGTGGGGATTTCCTATCAGAGATCTGAAGAAGACAGACTTTTATACATTGTTTCTCCTAGGTAACTTATTCAAATCAGCAGAAGAAATCTGATAGTAAGGTAAAAATAATCAAAAGAAATGTATTTTTGGTCTTTGGGCTTATTTGAACTTTATTATTTTTTGTAAAGGTTTTCCTTCACATGGCTGGAAAAAGGTGAAGGAAATTGGCTGAAGTTCTGCTTTTCTATACAAAATTCATAACTGTTTAATGATATATGATAAAATGAATGTATTTTGCTACCAACTTATGAGGTAAAAGATTTATTTTTTTCATGCTGTTAGAAAGTAAATATATACAGTTTTGCAGGAAATTAATCTCTTTTAAGTCTGTTGGAAATATGTGGGAATACTCATCTAATCAAATCATAGTTGGCTAAAATTTCTGCTTCTCTTTTCCTAAGACAGAAATAGACAGTGTTTTAAAGTACTAAGAATGACAGAATGGGGTTAACATATTGTGAACTATTCCCAGTCCCATGTCCCTACCATTTGCAGAAACTATGCTCTCCAAGCAGTTGAATCCCTCCAAAGGTTAATCTGTCAGTCATCAATTTTTATTCTGTATACATAACCTCCTGTTTCCTTTCATAAGCACATTCACCTTCATGAGCAAATCAGGGCTTCCTAATTACC
Source organism: Struthidea cinerea (assembly GCA_013397865.1). Classification (NCBI taxonomy): domain Eukaryota; kingdom Metazoa; phylum Chordata; class Aves; order Passeriformes; family Corcoracidae; genus Struthidea; species Struthidea cinerea. The sequence continues at coordinate 205,281 of VZTI01000219.1, forward strand.
CATTTTTACATCTTTTTAGAAACTCTAGCCTTAATTCCTTGTTCAACCAGTGTCTCCTGTTTCATTGGAGAGACCTGGACTTTTCTGATGAAGGTTATGCTCCTGTTGCTTGTATTTAGTGTTTACTCTCAGAGGCAGCTCTAGATTTTGAACCGCTGTTCCCCCTGCTTTTACATCTCCCTACTCCAAAGGAAGGCATTGCCTTGCCTCTCAAGGCATGCCAAATCCCTCACCCAGGGTGGCTACGTCCGCCTGCAGCGCTACCGCTGTTCCTGTGCGAGGAGATGCAGCTGAGGCGGGTGAAGGAGCAAGGCTGGGACACGCAGAGCGCCTGAGCACAAGCCGTGTGCTGAGCGAGTGAGGGCAGCAGGGCTGTGCGTGCGGGGAGGGGAGGCAAAGGCAACCGGAGATAAAACTGCTTTCCTAGCGCTTAGCCCTTGGTTATATAGCTGGGAAGCAGGATCAGAAGCTGTCTGGTCTGACACAGATCTCATTGGCTGTCTATCCTTAAAAGGCAGATGATTTTTTTTCTTTGAAGAGCGTTAGTAGAATGTTCACTTTCCATATTCTCTGAGCTACAGCACCCAAGGCTTCTTGTGGCACAGGTTTTCATAGCCCTGTATTTTATTTGCCAGCTAAATAGTGAAAAAGGTGATTACTGGCAAACACGGTGTTTTTCTCACACTCTACAAACTATGTGGGAACACAAGTTTATTTGATAGGGAATGCTGATCAAACTGTAATTTTATAGTAATGGGGTTCTTTTGTCATCAATGTCTGATTATACAAAAACCTAAAGACTTTGGGCTGTATATTCAGTTCTGGTCTGCCGTATTGACTCATAGATAAAACAAACTATCAGAGTTATTAATCTCTGTAGTTTTTCATGTCCACAATTTACACTTAAAATTTCCTAAATCCCTTTGATGCTTCTGTAGCGCATTGAAGTTTTTCTAATATTAAAAAAAAATATGTTTCCATGAATGATTATTTTAGTTTGAAGCATGAATATATTAGTAAACACGAATGTGAGAATATTGGGTTTCATCTCTGAGTTGTTATCTGGTTGTGTCCAATGAGAAGACAAATTTTGTCAGAAGGTATTTCACCAGGAAGGCATGAAAAGACACACACTGCAGAGCCATCAGCAAGGGTTTCAGCTTCACTGGGAACTTTAGCCACCTATGATGCCTCATAGCAAACTCATAAAACATGATCTGCAATGTCTTTTTCCTTTAATCATCATCGTCATCATCATCATCATCCTGGCTTTCATCTTTTTAAAGACCTCAGTTTAAAAGTTACATTTCTGCTTGCTGGATTAAAGCTGTCATGGTAGAAAAAGTAGAGTTCCTAGCCATGTAGATCAGAATAAACAGGAAAGGATTGGAAAAAACCATTTTTTTCATATACTATAATTGCTAAGATAATTATTTTCTTCCTTTACCTGTGTGCTTTCTTTCTATTTTTGGTGCACTTACATCATCTCATCACATTATGCGTAGTCTTACTGCTCCCAAAGGGCCAATAATAATGTCAATTTGCTGCTTTCTAATTTCCTGGAATTGAGTGCCTTGCCAATAAAGTGAAGCAGAAAATTAAATTAAGAGGATCCTATATTTTTGATGAAGTTTGAAAAGAAAAGTGATGGGCAAAAAATCATGCCATTTTAAATACAGCAAAGACCAAGAGAGGGCACAAAAGAGATATATTTCTGTCAGACACAGAAACTTGTGGGCAAATCTGTGATATGCTTTTACCGCTGGACAACACTAGTAATTAAAAAAGAAAAAAGGGAAAACATGCTAATTTCACACAGATGGGAAAAACCAATCAGCTCAGATAGGGTGCAAAAATAACAAGTAGCCTGAGGCAGGGCTTTGTAACACATCTGCTCTAATTCTGTACTGCTCAGAACTCCACCTTTCACAGAAATGCTTTCCCAGCCTTCAGGGTAAATGCCAGTAAAGGACATGGCATTTTGATAGCATGCCTTTCCAGAGGAATAGATGGAATTCTAAAGAACCAGAGATTCTTAAAATGCTTGTCACATCAGACATTATTTGAAAAATAGAAATCCCTCAAGGAATAGAGGGATATGTGAGACAAAAGCAGTCCACTTTAGCACACTGCCTGAGACTTCTGTACATGGAAGGGACAGTACAACAGTAAGGAAGGTGTTTTGTCTTATCAGGCACCTGCAGTATTAGTCCTGTAACCTTGAAAAGTACAATCAAAAGGAACAGTACATCAGTAACCATGTTGGCATCATGCATACTGCAAAGAGAGCAAGAGAGAGATAAACACCATTTTTAAACTGGAATTTATTTTTTCCTGGTATAAGTGCTGCTGCTACCAGCACAACTGATGATAAAGAAATGCTGAAGAAGAACCAGGGTAGTTCTCCCATTTTCCTCCAGCAAGACTGAAACCCTATTGACAGAAAGTATAAAAGTATAGATCTGCATGGATGGAGTGACTAAAATGCTGAACAGACTTTGTGGGTGGAAATTTAATTTGTATGTTTTGGTAGTCGAATCTATACCCAGACCAAAAAAAAAAAAAA